>QFEO01001711.1:0-10066 GCA_003316615.1 Amanita pseudoporphyria
ATCTCCGACCACCATTCGAGGGCTGTTGCCATAATCAACTAGAAAGTCTATCTGACGTCTCTCTGCCTCTCGCCGGTACAGAATTGTCGCCTCTTCGATGGTGTTGTGAAGATCGAATGGTTCATTAAATGATGTTTCGTTCCCGCTTTCCAGTCTCGTCAAGTCCTGTTCAAATTTACTAAACTAACTCGGGGCATAGAACTTGAGGCAGCTCACCAAAAGATCATTTATGGTGAATAGAAGACTCTGAAATAGCACGAACTTAAGCACCGGAAATCGTTCCAATTCAATACTTACCTTTGAGGCAGAATGAGTCTGAGTCAAGTTAGCTCTGATCTCATTATCCAGCGGGCCGTTCAATGCCATTTCCAAATAGCTACAATAATTAATATTAGCGATTTTATTAGCCTCATTACTTGTAAACTGGTTACAACTTTATAATATGATTCAACGGTGTTCTGACTGTTGCATCGCTGTCAGCTTGCGATATCATTCAAATCCAATACACACCTTCGTGACTCGCATTTGAGAGTAAGATACTTGTCAGCTTCTTCGTCTTAGCCGCGTTCTCTTTGTCCCTCCATACCTCAATGAACTAATGAGAAATATCAGTAGGATAGCAACGATAATGACCGGAAAGGTCGAACCTTGCCATAAACTAATGCTAATACTCCTGCTGTTTCTAGCTGTTCTTCTGTCCACGCTCTACAACGCCCTATAACCGTTTCCGACCATACCTTGAATGACTTACGCGGCTCAAGAATAGCATCTTTCTCGGCTGCGGCATCTTTATATGGTCTTCCAGCCCAACGGATTTTGTGTTTTTGTCCTTTTCGTAAAAATACAATAAAATCTATGCCGCCACTGGACAGAGGTACATAAAGCAGTCCTGCAATAATTTCAAGACCTGCGTCACTTTCTAGTAAAAAGTTTGATTTCGAAAGCGTGAATAGAACTCACCAGTGGACAGTTGTAAATCAGGAAAGTCAAACGTTACGGCTTGAGATACTTGAATAGTACTGACACTGTGATCAGTAACACCAAAACACGGTATTTTAGGTACACACGTAAATTGCTTCAATCTTAAATATTCGGCAATAATCAGTATCTCTTGTCCATACTCGTCTGGCCCCAGCGTCTTTGCACCTTCGCCAATTACCAATATGCCGAAATCTGCGTCAAAAAGGCTCAAGAGGTCATCTGCGTTGCTAACAATGTATCCACTCTAAAACGTAAAAACAAAGCAATTCATTAGCTCATGTACAAAGACGTAAGAGATTTACTATATCCTGACGAACTCACGTGCTGACGCTCGGATATTATACTGTTAAACTGAAAAACGTTAAAGAACGATTTAAGCCTTCGCGGATGTAACTTACGACTTTTTTGGTATGCAACCTCTGCGCGTAGCTTAGACGTTCTATGTTTCTCGATATCGCCTGACTTAACAAACGCAGCATCTGGCGGACCGGGAAGGCGACACGCATTCCACGGTCTCCATAAGAAAGGCACGATACAAGTCCCCACAACTGGCCAAATGCTAAAATTGACTAAGGCAACAAATTTGGTAATCCTTTTGCTCGACGCAAGATAATGTACTCACAATCGACATGGACGCGCGTACTCCCATATTTTCCATGTCTGTTAAGTGAGATGAGAACGATTCGTGCACGTGCATAAATAACTGACATTTAAGGTGGATGGGGCTCATAGATCGAAGGTAACAATGTGTCATGTTCTATATACATGAATCGCCACCTTTCATTGGTCGAGCAATGGAGACACGCACGAGTGGTACATGAAGGTCCTCCTTGTTTTTGACAACGAGACGTGCTGTTGGTTTGGTGCGATCATAAAGTAGTCGGACCCTGTCTATAATAATTGTAAGGTCACTGACAGTAGAGACGGTCTTCTGGGCGACGCACTAAGGGCATATAATTCTCTCGCCTGCAGAGTTGACGAGAAGACAATAATGATACAACCAAGCTTACTCACTTGTGCAGGTATGTCGCTGGCGGGAAAGTGTAGTCCACGGTAGACATCACGATTCTTGTTCCAGTCCACGAGTTCAACTACAACCGTTCCATTCCAGGCCTCATCAAACTGATAAACGAGCACTCGATGAAACTGAGTCAAGTCCTTGATAATTCCGACTACCACCTTCAAGAACACGTCCAAATCAGGTGCCGCGTCAAATTGCTCGTTTATTTGAGTCATGACTGCAAATATATCCATCATTCCCATCCCACCTATACTGCCTATCTGGCTATGCCAATGACGAGAACGCCGCGAATCGGAAAATGTCGAATCTGCACACGTAGTGCGTCGTAATCGTTCCAGCGCGGGCAATGGCTTGGCGTAGTTCGTCGTACTTTCCAAAATTTCTTCAGTGTTCGGTGTCCATTCAGTTTCTTGCGAATCAGGCGACCCATACGCACGAGCATCCACTCTATCTCTCGTAGTAGGGATATCTTCGAAAATGGCTTGGTTTGTCTGTGCATCGTCCTCAGTAAACAAAGTCCGTTCAGACCCATCGGTTGAGACAGATTCGTTGGCGCTCCACCCACTGCTGCGGCGTGTATCGGTCCATGAGGGTGGCTCGGAAGGTATGGGGGAGCATAATGGATTGAACGTATCACGCTCAAGCTCAAACTCCATGATAATTAACCCCAGGGGGGGTCCGCTAGATAGTTTACTTGGCGTGTCCGTCCGATGAACTGCACACCAGCAAGTCCACGTCCGCCGGTCATCCTTACCAAAAATCTTCTCACAAGGCAGTGCGGACCCAGGCGCACCCCAACCAGTCAGTAGAAATACGTGGGGACTACATTCTTCGTCGTCGGAAGTTGAAGTGGGCTCGCTTAGAAATCGAATGTTATCCCAAAGCAGACATGCTTGAGAATTAGGAAGCGTGTCTGTAAAGCATGGTAAGGAGAACAGGTAGGACGGTGGTAAGCCTAGTAGGTCCGTCGAATTCTATGGGACTCTATTTAGCAGGTAGAAGGGGTACGTTAGAATAGCAAACCTCTGAAACCTGTCGCACGACCAGCGCGTCCTCCGTCTCTTCAATCGCCATGAGGACACCAAATGCTTGTACAGCGCCAGGTGTGCGAATTGGCTGTATAGAAGTAATTATATGGTTATATTTCTTATGGAGCTACCACCAACCTCGTCTTCGCAACGCTTTAATTGTCCTTCTCTTCCTATCAGAACATGATATCCATTCTCATCTTGAGCATATTGGAAACGGAACGTTGAGTATTCAATAGCGTCCGCTGAAGGTTTGCTGCTTCTGATGGATGTTACATGAGCGGAATCCACTGTAGATTCAAATACACCAGAATCTAGTCCGGACGCCGGCAGCAGCGCTTCATCTTGTGTCAAGAAGGGAGGCATGCCCGAGATATTGGGCGTAATTGGACTAGCAAGCTTTTGAGCAGGAGGCACCTTGGCGCTCGTTTTTGGGGAGGTAGGTACGGGGATGGGCGACAAGTGGACAAGACCACATTCGGATGGATTGAATGAGGGGATATCTTCATTTGCAAAGGCAATCAAGGTGGTCGAGGCATTGGCCTCAGGATAGTCTATTAAATTTCCTGGCCCATCCGCCGGATGCATTAAATTAGGTGTGGTGATCGTTGCAGCGGAACAATGATGCGTCAAATGAGATGCTTCAGGAGTCCCCAGTCCCGTTGGCGGTGATATTGCGCCTTTTAATTTGGCTTCGGTAGGTCCATTGTCCACTATGGCAGGTGAGGATGAAAAATAAGATGTTGCATCGCCAGAGGAGTTTCTTGGAGGTGATTGTAATGGATGTAACGTATTCCCATTCGGGACAAACATACGCTCTGAAGAGGTACCCGTTCCTGAAGTTGGAGGAATATGACTAACGCTGGAGGAGCGCTTGTCTTGCGAATCCGCAGCTAATCCATGATGAAAACTACCTGGCCAGTCGGTTGCAGATTTAGTAGTATCAAGCGACCAGCGGCGAATGTCGGGGTGAGATAGTCTGAGGTGGCCCTTGGTGGATAACGGCGAGATTGCGCCATTAGATAGCCAACTCTTTGCCTCATCTGAGACTGACAGATTACTAGTACTGGCGGGTTGTATACCGTTAAGCAAGGATTTTACTGGATAAATAAATGAAGAAGATGTTCTGAGCCTCGGGCTCTTGCCTTTCGGTGAAGGACTAGAGTCGCTCTGCATGATAGGCGGAGGAAGAAATTAGAACAGTTCGAATAGTCGAGGCAAGAGAGGTAAGGATGGCAAGTGTGGCTCAATCGCGATTCTACATGGGCGGGGACTCCACGTGATCGGCATCCGCCTGTGTTTATAGTGACGGGCTGGCACTCGTTGGGGCGCACAGCACGATGTTCGATGGATTGAATATATGATGTCACACATTTCATGAACGGATCTGCCAGCGGATTTACGTCAACTACATTTCTAGAAACGGAAAACATACAATCTTACAGTTAGTAGATTTAGAAATGTTGCTACAACAAGTTAAACTTCTTTGCAATCACATCCTGCAATCCTTCTTGCTCAACAACGTGATCGTGCCCTCCAACCAGTGTCTTGACTAACGTCACAGATCTACCCGCCTGAATATTGCTTACTGTGCCGAAGTTTGGTATGATAAAAGTCTCCACAATCTCCTTGCGCTTCTGTGATCGCTCCGCCTGCTTTTGTACAAGATCACTCCATTCCTCTACTGTTAAGGATAGGGGCTTTTGCGGTAAGGGTAAGTTTGGCATCAATGGCTCAAGGAATGCTTCGAAAAGAACATCTGAATGGGTATGGGGAATATCCCAATCGTCCTCTGCATGCGCAATGAGCACTGGAGATTTGATATCCTGGAAACCCATCTGACAAATACCAGTTTTGCAGTAGATGAGAACGCACCTGAACTATATTTAGGGTATTGAATTTGTGAACAAGAGCCCAGGAAATGGCATCTACGGGTGACATTATATAAAATATACTGGTCCCTGAATTTCACTCACTCATAGCTCCCGGGATCACAGAGACAGTTTTAAATAGTGGTACTACACCAAGGATATGATAGGTGTTCAATAATTCCGCGATGCTCGAAAATGGCTATACGTCATGTCAATGAATCATGGGGTCTTATCCCTGAGAGAAAACATACAGATAATAATACAACTCCCCGACAAGCGAATTCTTCGGCATCTAACTGAGCAATAAGCTGAGACGATACTCCCGTACCAAGACTGTGGCCCATAATTAAGATATCCTCCGGTTTTGCTCCGTTAGAAAGGAGCCAGTCGAACGCCGCTCTGCCATCTCGCACAAGGCCTGCTTCAGTTGGAGTGCCCGTACTATCTGCAAAACCACGGTAATCAATGGCAAGTACATTGAGGCCCATTCGCGATGTAAACGCTTTGTAATATCTGATACGGACGTCAACGGCGCGCGTCGCTGCATTACCGTGAAGAAACAGGATTGTCGGATGTTGCTTCAGTACCGTTTCTATATGACTCTGTGGCTCCACGGGCACAGACGGTAGCGAATGATAATACTTGTCTGACATGACAAACCATGCTCCTATCGTCTCGTTGTCGGATGTGGTAATCCTTAGGTTAACCGTCTTATTGGCTGATTGCGAAATTTAAGATGACGTTGACGATAGATGTACCGGGCGCTATTACTCACGAGCAAGACTAAAACTTTCTGGGTGTTCAAAGTCTGCAAATAAGGGCAACTTTACAGCATTTAGGTACAGGGCGCTGTCGTTCAGGTAAGCTCGAAGGAGTAGTTGAGATAGAAAAAGAACGCAACTGTCTCTGGACGAATGGAATCGCCAAAAGGCCAACAAGAGCGACATATAACGCCCCTAAAATGAGCAGATAAAATTGTGCCCTCAGCAGAAAACCATTTGTTGGAGAGGTCATTGCTGCTTGCGTGTACTGGGAACTGCCAACATGTCACAGGTTTGGAAAGAGACCGTATTGATGGCCGGGCGCGTTCGGACGGGCCCCGAGCTATTTTGAGCTGATTTTTGTTCCATGGAACCAATACACTCGAACACATACAAAAGCCAAAAACCGCTCTGCGGTCTTGTACTAATGTAAAGTAGCAGCTGGACGGCCGCGCGCCAATTGAAATGATTCTGTTGAAAAAAAATAACCGAAACCGTAACCTAACCTAGGGCCGCTGTCCAGTTAGCTATTTTGAGCTGCACTGGTATAGTGCGCCTCATTAATAGTGCGCCTCATTATTTTTCCTTTCACCTGGATGCACGCTCAAACGTTCAAAGGTAATGACCGTTGATGCCGGATTAAAATTTTCTACATACATGTCCTCAACGCCGAATCAACAGCGGCCGCCCCAGCAGGTGCCGGATCCCACTGCCTCTGCAACTCTTCGCCCTTTGCAGCGCAAACTTAACCGGTTCCGTTGGATCAAGCATCTGGGTGCCGGGGTCATACAGGACATTCGTGCAAGAGCTCCTTGGTATATTAGTGACTGGACGGATGCTTGGAACTACAGAGTCGTTCCGGCGACGGCTCTAACATTCTTTGCCAAGTAAGTTAGTAAAATGAACAACGCGTTTTCGTTATTTTGAAAATCGCTAGCGTGCTTCCCGGAATTGCATTCTCTCTAGATCTCATAGAAACAACTGGGCAATATGGGGTTGCTGAAGTCCTCATCTCTTCTTTTGTGGCTTCCTTTATTTTCTCAGTTTTTGGTGCACAACCTCTCACAATTGCTGGAGTGACTGGTCCGTCATTTTGGACGAGATCAGTTCACAACGTTGAATGTTTTTTCAGGACCCATTACTGTATTTAACAAGACAATATTCGACATCCTCCGTAGAGATCCAAATCCCCCGATCTATTTGCATTTCGTCGGCTGGGTTTACCTGTGGGGTGCAATCATACATTGGGTCACTGCACTGTTGAACTGTAAGTGTGGTTAATGATTCTATCAGAAATGCGTAACGTTTGGTGATAGGGTGCAATTTCCTAAAGTATGTTACCGTATTTTCGTGCGACACATTTGGCTTCTATGTGTCCTGGGTCTACCTTCAGTACGGCACTCAAGTAATTACGCGCCAGTTCGACTCGCCCAATGAACTTGGAGCCCTGGTGTCCATTATTCTGGCTTTGTTAATGCTTGTTACGTGTTTTCTATTCCAGGCTTTCTCAAAATCGACATACTTTCATCGCCATGTCAGACAATTCCTTGCAGATTACGGCATGCCAATATCCTTGGTGGCGGCGTCCGCCATGGCCTATTGGGGCCGCTTTGATTCTGCAAAGCCCACTACTCTGCCTGTCAGCGGCGCTTTCCAAGCCGCGCACGGGAGGAAATGGCCTGTCAGATTTTGGCAACTAGAGGGAAAGTGGGTTGGCATCGCTCTACCTTTCGGATTCGTGTTGTGGATCCTATTCTTCTTTGACCACAACGTATCGGTATGATATTTTCCCTTCTTGACGACGTGGTATAAACGCATGTCATCTCTAGTCTCTCATGGCGCAAGGATCGGAATTTCCTCTCAAAAAACCACCTGGTTTTCATTACGATTTTTTTCTTCTTGGAATTTGTACTTTCATCGCTGGACTGATTGGGGTACCCGCACCCAATGGTTTGATTCCTCAAGCCCCTATGCACACAACTTCTCTCCTTGTTATGGGACATCCGGATAAGAAGACGGACGAAGAAGACGGCAAAGGAAATGGAATGGGAAGGACTTCTTCTGAACGAGACCGTGCTTCCGTGGAAGATGGTCCTCCGCATTCGACTTCAGGAGACCGCCGTGAAGTTCCGGTAGCTGTGGTTGAACAACGCGTCTCTAATTTTGCTCAAGGCGCTTTATGTCTCGTTCTGTTGACGGGACCATTTTTGCATGTGCTGCACTTGATTCCCCGGGGTAAGTTTGCTGTTTCCAAGTCCTTAGTTACTCTTAGCGGTACATCTCTCTGACAGGTGTACTCGCTGGCTTATTGTGCGTTACCGTATAGAGCATTCTCATTTCTTTACATAGAGTTGATTTCATAGTTGGTACATGGGTGCCGATGCACTACAGGGCAACGGCATCATCAAGAAACTCCTCTATTTTGTACAAGATAAACGGCTCACAACACCAGATGAACCACTCCATAGAGTGCGAAAGTCTCGCATCTTACTGTTTGTCAGCGTACAGCTCGTTGCTTTTGGGGTAACTTTTGCCGTCACCCAAACAATCGGCGAGTATCCCCCAAAGTTGTATATAGAAAAATCAACTTAACCCTTGACGCAGCCGCTATCAGTTTCCCCGTGATCATCATGCTTTTGATACCTCTCCGTGTTCTTATCATCCCACGACTGCCGTTTACCATAGAGGAACTTGCTATTCTTGACAGAGCTACCGCATCTCCGTTCGTAAGTCGTTTCGCGTTGTATTGGTGCCTGTCCCCTGGCTTAATGCAAACTTTCTTTTTTGACAGACTATGGAATCCGTGGGAGGGACCCTTTGATGAATGGATTTGTGAGATGCTAGCCATTTCCTTGTTTCTCGCTAACCCAACAAAGAAAATTCAGCGGACAGAGTTCCACCAGGTAGAACTCTATTTGTCACAACCATATGGGTATGCATTTCCCTGCTTAACATGAACTTTCTTTTCTATGGAATCCGTGGGAGGGTTCCTTTAATAAAAGATTTCGTGTGACACCAGCCATTTCCTTGTTTCTTTCTTTCCTAACTGAGAAAAATTGGTGCACCGAGGTTCGCCATGCCGAACTCTAGATCTACTCATTGAAACCATATGGGCATGCGCTCCCGCGTCACGGCCATTTTATAAGCGAAGACGACTCTCCCCTGGATGATTGGAAAGTCAAATATGGCATAATTACCACTGAATGCCGTAATTCGCTTTAGCAGGGTAGACGAAGATTGGAAACATATGGGTATACTACACTTATTTTAATTTTCCCTTTGGTTCGCAAAGTAACGCTTGAACAAAGAATAAGGGGTTCATGCCACTTAAGTATTTTCTGTCCCCATCTACTGCCTCCACGTGCAAGGAGAATTCCGTCGGTATATACTAACAGGATCCCGGCGATATCATGAATTCCTTTTAGGAAATCCCATCCTTTTCCCTTTCGCTTGCGTTGTGGCCGTCCGATCCGAATATTCTCATCAGGGATAAATGGCCACTGATAATAGTCAAGTTCTTGGCATAGTTCTCCTTGTGCGACACGGCGATCGCCAAGGTATACTAAAACGTTCTCCCGCTTCGTATACACGTTGACCCTGATGTGCCCTCAATCATCACAGAGTTTTTTCAAGATCCTGACACATACTCAACATCTGGGACGTCCATCACGCCTTTGGGAAATGTAAGGATCAGACGGGTGCGATAGTTGTAGAAGGATATCTCATCACTTTGCGCGCGTAGGCCCAAGAATACCAGCTTGGACAACGACTGAGATCCATTTACATCGATCCGGCGTCCTCATCTCACATTCCAGGTATAAACCAGACCATCGCCGACCAGACTCAACTTCTGGTCCGCGCTGACGCTGGTGACGAAGGTGGCGTGATTTATGATTCCGCCGTATCCTTACTGCAGGGTCTTTATCCACCCACCCCGGATTATAAAACGCAACTGGCAAATGGAACCGTGATTGATGGACCGCTAAATGGGTATCAGGTATCTCTCTTGCCTCGTTCTTATTGATGTTTTGTTGAGATCCCTTGTGAAAGTACATCCCAAGTGGGTTATTCGTATCCAGAATGATATGGCGCCATTGAAGCAAATAATAGTTGAATCTGTTGAACCCAATAACGACATCTCGTTACAGGGATGGTCATCTTGTGCTGTCTGTGCTCATTTTAGCTCATGGTTAGTCGCTCGGTCTACTCATTTCTTGCCGATAGCCCTTTTCCAAGAACATCGAGGCGTTTTATAATTCTTCCGTTTTCAAGAAGAAAGAAACGGAGAACCAGGAGTTTCTTAACAGTCTCGCTCCCGTGATTGATGGAAGGCCAGTAAACCTAAGCAACATCGTGAGTCACTTCCGAAATGAATACGTGAGATTAATGACAACGGTTCACAAT
>QFEO01001715.1:0-13721 GCA_003316615.1 Amanita pseudoporphyria
TAGTTGCTGTGCAGAATGCCTCTTGAAGGCACTGTTCATCGTATCGGATGTCAAGATAAATACAACGTTGCCTTCAGGGGACACTGCATCTTCATGGTCATTTTCGGAAAAAGTAACCAACATTCGTAAGTCACTTCTTCGGTCTCTACGTCCACTTCTTATGTTCGCTTTTGCCTTGCCATCAGAAGGATCTCAGGGTGAAATTGTCCTTCGTATTCGCCCGGCAACGCATGAGAAATGTCCTCGCTGTTGGACATTTACACGTTTGACTAATGAAGTGATGTGTCGTAGATGTTTGATCGTCTTGTCCGGGCTAGATCGTAGCGTTTGACAGGTGTTTGTCTTCAGCACGTATGTCGTCGTCCATTTGACGCTATTTTACAATTCTATTAATAGCATACAGGTAATATAGATGGCGCCGTTCGCGATGCTCTTGAACATGATTCATACATAAAAGAATAATGCTGAAATTTGCCTTTTGATATTCCTGGATGCCCAGCCTAATCCTTCTTTGCCGCCATTTTCTTCCCGAACTCCAAAAGAAAACTTACAGCTCGGTGTCCCTACTAACCTCTTTCACTCTAAATTCCCCTTACCACATAAATCATCATCCTTTTCGAAAGAATGCCAGGAACCTATTCATCTCGAAGTTGATTTGTGGCTGACACTCCACCATCTCAAGATGTGTCAGCCATGTCAGCCACGACGAACACATAACCCTACCCCCGCACAATTCCTTCTTTCTTCATTCCACTCACGGCATTCGGTCAGCCTTCCATAGCATCTACAAGCATAATCGTTTCAACATCTCAACACTTATTAGGTGGGTTGTACGCCTGGAAGATCTACAGCCATTTCTTATATTCTTCCAAGTCGAACACGATGTCGTTGATTCGCTTCAAGCGGTCTGTTACGGATTTTATACGAGGGCGCAAGAAGGTTTGCCATCAGAGCTTGTATGGCCTGCCCGGTATAGCTAACCACATATCATATAGGCCAAGCACGTTAAGGCCTGCAAGTCTGTAGATGAGATTATCTTGTCCACCATGGCAGCACCAGAACACACCGACTGGAACACAGCTAGCAAGGTTAAGGTTTGTGTCTTGCTTGCGTCTACTTCCTTCGATGTGGCTGACTCCTCTTGATGATAGGCCGACGAAAGTTCATACTTCGAGGCCCTCAGTGACGCCTACCACGAACCCGAAACACTGGATATATGTCGCTCCCTGAAGTATGGGCTCGATGGTCCTCCACAACTCTCTGTTGTATCTCTTTCGCCACCCGCCCTCGACGTCATCAAGAACCCTCAGAGTCCTGCCTTTGGAGTGCAACCAGTTTTTGAGCCTTTAAACTCTACTAAGGATCTGGCCATTGTTCCACAGACTCCTCTGCTGCCCAGTACCCCAGTCTTCGAAGATTCCCCGAACATTTTTGATGTTCTCGCCTCGCCTTGTACGCCTTCACTAACAAGCTCCACTCCGGGCCTTTCTTCTCCAATATCCGACGTATCTAATGAATCCGTTGTTCCCCCTCGAGTCGTGAAAGTAGAGGACTTCGAGCTAATCGACTTTCTCAGCAAGGGTTCTTGTGGACAGGTTTATCTTGCAAGGGATAGCGTTTCCGATAGGCGACTTGCTCTAAAGGTTGTCAAGAAGGTCCGGGGTGTTTGGAACCATCCTCTTGTGAAGCAGATACTTATTGAAGAGAAGAATATTATGGCGTCGCTACAAGGTTGCGATTGGTTCGTGCAACTGGAAGCGAGTTGGCACGATACGAAAAATATTTATCTGGCTATGGTGAAGGTGATCGTTGCTTGTCCGTTAGTATGACTGACCAAGAGTTGCAGATGTACTATCCTACGGACTTGGAAAGCGAACTTATCAGATGTGAAAGATTCCCGGAAGAGAGAGCGCGTTTTTACATGATTGAAATAGTGAGTGTCAACTCTGTCCGTCTCTTGTTGTGCGTTTCTAACCCAGGTTCAAGATAATTGCTTTAGAAGAATTGCATAAGCGAGGCATCGTTCACAGAGATATCAAGCTGGCCAATATCCTTATTCGCACCGATGGACATCTCGTTTTGGCGGATTTTGGTCTTTCAAAGGACTTTGGACGTAGGCCGACTACGGCAGAAAGGTCTTACCAGCCTTACTGGCCATTCAAGACTGACGATGACTTGTTTGAAGCACCACGTCGTTCGCCTGCGGAATTGACATTCGTCTGCAACGATTTTTGTGGATCAGAGATGGAAATGGCACCCGAAGTTGTCCGCCGGGACTACTATTCATTTGGCGTCGACTTCTGGTCGGCAGGCATCGCATTGTATGGGATGGTTTCTGGCAGGGTATGTCTTCATGCGTTTCACGAGCACTTCGTGACCGAAATGTTTGGTAGCATCCTTGGAGCGATGAGGAAGATATCCCGGCACAGGTTCTTGAAGACGATATCCAATTTAACCCTGAAGATAAGATTAGTGAAGAATGCAAAGATTTTATTTTGCAATTATTACAGAAGGATCCCGCCGACAGACTTCGGATTGGCCTGGATATGACTTCACATTCTTTCTTTGCTGGGGTGTAAGTGTTTTTTAAATCAAGTTATCTTATTCATTACCTCTTGTAGGGACTGGGAGGCTATGAAAAACAGAGCCATTTCACCACCGTGGGTTCCCGACTGCGTTAAAGGTCACTTTTTCTTTGACGACTGGGGCACGATTGAACTTTTCGAACCCGGCCATGCACTCGACAAGGATGAAGAGGACATTCTTCCTGGATTTGTCTACGTCTCGCCCAACTTGCAGCAAGTTGCTCACGATGATAATGAGCCTATGAGCCTACAACAAAGTGTTTCTGAGGACCTCTTCAACCACCTTTTTAGATATGGCCCCGACGACGACGTGGACAATGAGGCTCTGTACAACTATGAATTTGATGAGACCTACGAAGATGCTCACCCACTTACCTCGGTGGACGTATACTCTCCGATAATCTCGACGGCAGAATCTCACGTTTCTATGACACCGTCTTTCCATTTAGCATCATCGCTGGTCGAACGGAATGTCCCTGAATGTGATTTCGCGTCAACAACTAGGCCTGTAATCCATCTCGTTGGTCTTGCCGAGCATATAGAACACGATCTAGAAGCCAAATTGGTACCTGAACAGTTTCCAGAACCCGCAACTTCTGATTTGCCTGAGTTCGTTGCCGGACACCTGGATCCCAACTCCACCACCGAACATACTATACCCAAGCCTCTGCAAGGTGCGGCGCTACGCTCAATCAAACTCGTTGTGCAACACAATCTAGGAACCTCTGGATCCCTGGTCGATCCTATACTCGAAGCTACAATGCAGTGCTCAGAATTTGTTATTCCCTGCGCATCAGAGCCTATTACTAAACCTAAAGGACAAAGCCTTGGAGCTGCCCCTCAAATCATCGATCAGCCTATCATCAATAATACCGTGCCCAAGCTTCTGCAATTTGCGGCTTTGCCGACGGTCGAGCCTGTTTCACGATTCACAAGACCTCAGTCGTTCCAGCCGGTCCTTGAACCCCTAGCTGAGGACGCTGAGGCTACATTCGAACCCACATTCGTGATTCCAATCGTATATATGCCATCGGAAGAGCAGATCGAACGAGAAACTCGAGCAATAAGATTGTATGACAAGGTCATGTCATGGCTCAAGGACATTCTACCGTGGATAGCTAACGCAGACGACTCAACCTGTTCCACTTTGCCGACAAGTTGTAAAGGCATGACGTTATGGGAAAGCTTCAAATGGAAAATTAGAAAGATCTGGATGCCGAAATTAAGGCGTACGCAGTGTCTGCAACGCAAACGAACTATCCTTTGTTAATCCAACGAATTACTTGATACCCGATGGAAGGAACGTCTTTTTTATTATTATTACTTCGGTTTCTCTTATTTGTTCTCTGTAAGTATCCGGTATTTGCAATTCAATCTTCCCAGAGCGTATGGCGGCGTTCGAAATTCTGAGAATGATCTTCTGATTATTGACTGGGTTAAACTCTTTTCATTCTTAGCATGAATTGACCTACAGGGAACCTACATGACCGAAATAGGCTGCTATTCTAGTAACTTTCCCTTGTCATCACGCCATTAAATCTGCGAATATACTTGCATACTCGTGTTCTGGTATCAGCACATCAGCCGCATTCCTGCGCTTAGTGCCTGCCCTCTTCTATCGAACGTTTCTATCTATCCCAAGTTGAGAGCCCAGCCGTTTGGAGCTGCGGATTAATATGGAGACAACTCTAGAGCGTTGGCTATTAATGCAATCTAATATCGACGCCCAATAATTTTAAAGCCGCTACTCTTTCCTTGTAAACGAACTTATTTTCCGTACCCAGAACACAACTAGTTTCAAACCCGTGAAGGCCTCTCGCCAGTTCGCTACGCTTTGAAGCATGGCATGCATATTCTTCTGACGAGCTTCTACCATGTTAAGCAATTCTTTTGCATTGCCGCTGTTGTCATAAAGGTGCAACCGTGTCAGGAAGCGTCCCAATCGCCCGCTCGCAAGCTCCTCCTGCACGTCGAGACTCCAGATAGCCTTGGATCCGAGGTCTAGAGTATGAATCCCGGGTACATCCTTCAGCACGTCAATAACGCGTAGGGGAAAGTGAGCAGGTCCGAGTTCAAGGTACTCCAGTTGGTGCAATTCGTACTGCTTTTTTATTATATTATACGTGTTGGCAGACCACGTGTCAGGAGAACGTATCTCAAGAGTGGTGAGCTTCGGAGTTGTAATAAGAGGAACAGCAGTGTCCGGGTGTACGTGTCGAAGTACAATGGAGAGCCAGCGTAGATTAGGCATGGTAATTGCTCTTAAGTTACCCGAATGGCCGATGCCGTAGATATGCAGACGACACTCCTCGAGCAGTGGAGTCTGGTATAGAACATCTAACCAAGTAGAAAAGGGTAGTGCAGGAGTATTCCCTTTCAGAACACGCAATTGGTGCCATGGCAAACACAAAGCCTTTGAGATTTTGTCAAATTCCTCTGGGGATACCCCGTAAGGATCCCAGAAGGTGATGTAACGCGTTCGCCTAATAAGAGGCGCGTTAATAAGAATGTTTGTGTCTTGCATGTCAGTTAACCCGATTGCAAGCTCTTCGATATCAAGGTCCGAACCGGACAACGCGGACAATTGTGCGTACGACAGTGAAATTTCAAGCTTTTTCACATGAAACGGCATTACTATATCTTTGCACATGTCACGGATCTGCTGCACTGGTACCGACTTCGCGTCGTAATATATATTCAAGGGGTAGTCTCCTGCTCGAGAAACCCACGTCTTGTAGATGAGGATGGTGTGGGGGTACTTCGGACAATATGACAATACCGAGACTTTGGTCCATAGTGTTCTCGTATTTAGCGCAACCTGGCGCCACTCGGAGCATACGTGAGATATAACGAGTTGCAGAGGCAGATCGCTCCCTCCATAGGGTAGCATGACAACCTTTTTAAGGGAACATAGGGTGAATATGTAGCTGAGGATCTCGTTGGGTAAGATCGCAATCGGTCCCGGCTTGGAAATTTCAAATTCACTGGCAGTAACGCTCTGTTCCGAGGCCATGTACTCTGTCTCCCCGTTAACGTCGGCCTCATCAGTGGTCAATGACGACATCTAATTGGTGCGTACTTTAGGGGCCTACAATCGGCGATAGAAACTGTACTCACAGTATCGATATGTAGGCTCCGCCCGGGGTGCTCTAGAAAGAAGGAAACGGACAACGGTCCGTTTGGGCGATAAGCTAGCGATAAGGCTCATTCCCACACTTAACGCCTGAATCAATCCAATCTTCGGTACCTATCGTAATGTGAAGAGTCAAGGTCGTCCTTATATTTCCGCTCTAACCATTAACTTGCATAGGTTAAACATAGAGCATGACGTACCATCCATGGATCATGTTAACCATGTGTTATCCATACTACAGTGTGGAATTACGCGTTTTGGAGGAGGTGACACGGGTACATCGGCAACATGAGCAACCAGAAGAGGAATCGTTAACTATGTAAAACTCCATCCACGCGCGAACCACGCGATTTTTCCCAATTACCGATCCGCAGCTCATTTGAAACACCTTACAGAACACAGAGCAGGATGCTTCCTGACGTTTTAGGACAGTCTCCCATTTCATTTGGCAAACACATCAACTTCATCGCAGGGGTACTCTTCCCCACTCGCACCGGCAGCCCGCTTCCTCCGTGTCACTTTCGGAGCGTGTATGAGGCGCATATTAAAAGACAACGGGCAACTTTACGTAGACTTGACCTGTGAACACCAAAGTTATATTGGGCTTTTTGCAGACCATGCGGCTGATGGCTTCTCCAAAGTCTAGTGATCACTCTATTATGGGCGGCTTTCTATACAAGGTTTTAAGGATGATGGCAACAGTGGCGCCGCCAACTTAGTAACAAGCTTGGTACCCACAGAGGCCGAGATCGAGGACAAGAGTAAACACGACGGTCTTTCGAGGTTCTTCGCTCTCCTTCAGACATCGTGATTTGTACTTCAGTTCATTGCAAGGATCTTTCAGGACCTTCGAATCACCGAACCCGAACTTATTTCCCACGATTATGCGGCCATCAACTTCGACCACAAAGGCTACACCGCCCTTCGCAATACACGCTAGACAGATTCCCTGACTTGGACAAGCAAGCCAAACGCTCTTCCAGGTTTCATACGTGGAGATTGTGGAGAACTCTGGAATAATAACACGCCATGGTGGTAGTCCAGCGTCCCTCTCCCATTCCATGAGTGGGTCAGTTGGCTCTGAATTTATTACGGGTCACTGTTTGTGGTACGACCTAATCAATAGGTGCGCACCGATCTTTTCCCTGGCATATGTCGTTGATGCTAATGGGTTCTGGATCTGGTACAGTGCAGCTTGGAGCGTGGTAAACTAAGTGGCGTATACCATCTATCATTGTGACTACCACATCCTGATAATGGTTTTTCCAGGGTTACTTTCTTCGAGCGGTTTACTTTGGAGTTATTCCACTCTTACATCCTACTCCACATCTCATCCTGTTGGTTCTGACGTTCGCTTCTTTTGGTGTTTTCACATCAGGGGTGATTTCATACGAGACAGTTATCATTCATCATAAGTGCAGAATGAGATGGGGCACGGGTTGCGGTGATACAGGATCACTGGCGCGCTGCCGCTGGTCAAAATATGGCAATTTAAGAAGAGAGAGATAAAAGCACGACATTTGACATACCTCACCGCCTACTGCGTCCGTTTGTAAAATATCCTGGGATCAGTACAATTGGTTGGTCATCATGCCATTGGTCTTTTTGTACGACTCACGACACAGAGGTAGTATGACCTTGCATTGCTGTGAGAGGATAACGAGACATGGTAATTGTTACTACCGGAAGTAGCTAGGTATTGCCGATACGTACACAAGGATACTGGCCACCCTACAGCACGTAGGCTGCTAGGTGGCTGGTGATGACAGCGTTTGTAGGACAGTGCTCAACCATTGCATAGACGGGGAAATAGGTGATGAAAGGCCAGGGAATGCACAGGATTTGTGGACAGCCACGCATTCTTTAAGCAATACAGTACACATCTTCGCCCGGGGACACAGCCCCCATGGCTGTTTATGCCGTACTTCAGGAAAGCGCGGTCCCCGTCCTAGGAACAGACTGGGCTCGATAGTGTGGGCAGGGGAATGGAGGTACCTGACGTCAGAAGTCACGGTGGACGCGTTAACGGCAGCGAGCCCAAAAAGAAAGGCTATCAGGCCGTCCCTTAGGGAGTGAGGCCGTTGTGAACTTTGGACTACTTTCCTACTCTAGTCTCCGATTAATACTTCTTATCTTCCTACTGACGAACGTGTCCAAGGATCTTGTTTGAAATTTCCATTGAGCGCTGCTATAACGTTAACCTTCTGTATAAGGCACTGGTACCGTGCCACGATGGTAATTGTATGAGAAAAAAGGGGGCGAGGAAGTGCTTCGATATCAGATGAGCAGGAGCGCTGAGCGCTGAGCGGCAAGTATTCAAAGACGCTGTGATTATAATCTGAGAAGAACATCGTTGAATCGGATTTGGAAGGCCGCGCAAATTGACATGCTGCCCAACGGAGCAACGTGCCGGATGCAACCAACTCGATTCTAGTATCAAACACTGTTTTTCAGGGATGGCGTAGGTCGGACGATCAAAAAGGATACAGGGTTGGCCATGTGGTTGCATTCCCAAATGGGCATCCACCAATTTTGGTAAGTAAGTCCATAGCGTCAGGCAGGCCGATTGCTGTCAAACATGGGCATGAGAAATTACGCTGGATCAGATAAGCGAGCAGCCTTACTTGGAGTTGAACGACATCCCAACCACAAGAACACAAAAGCATTGCATGGTAAGTATCGTGCAGAATGTGATAGCGCCTCAAAGAAAAGACCTGATATACCGGAGCTAAAGGACCTGATAGGCGCGTTCGGTCACCAGCGCAATCTGTGGTGCTCCAAACTTTATTTTGGGTCGTTAGGCCGTGTGCCTCGCGCAGGCGTCTATGACCTGACCTGGCATCAGATAGTAGACGATTCATCCCGTGGTCGGAATACTATAACGAGTTTCCGTTATACCGATGTGCCATCCATGACGGACACCCCCCCAGAAGAACATATCTGAAACGGCCAGGTCACTGCTTGATCGATTTCATGGACGGCGACAGGTCGTATGAACGATCGAACACGCGGACCTCTCGGCTAGGCAAGAGGCTTTGCTCCCCAAAGATCATACTTTTCAAAGATCATACTTTTCAAAGATCATACTTTTCACGAGTTGTACCTTTCACAATCACATCCGAGGACCCTGAGGACGCATGTACATTGAAAAGGACTGCGACCAGGAATATTTACTCTCAACAAGACCGTACTGTTCCTCTCTAGTCCTCTGCGTCTTAATTCTCACTGCTACATTTTTCAAAGATGGTGCACCCTCGTCACACTTCTTCCGTCCATATCTTTGAGCCTTCCGGAAGATCTCTTTCGAAGGAACTGTCGGACGTCCCCAGAATAATGGTAAGATCATGCTCCGCCTTTGTCGACTTGCTAATCTCGAACCCGTCCTCCAGATCCCCGTATGGGGCGTTAGATGGAGACAGGGCCGAGAACCCATATATCTATCCGCGAATCAACATTGCGAAGAGGGAGAAATTCTACTTGGAACTATCGCTGGGCAAATGCCACAGTACAAGCGTACTTCTCGGAGCTGTCGCCATGGATGTCTTCAATGCACGCACCCCTCCAATGGCCAACCAACCACCCCGCAATACACGGATGTGTCAGACGTCGATGACAACAGGCACGACAATCTTCTTCCCGACCTTCATAGAAATGCCCTTTATTCGGATTCAACGACGACTCCCGACTTTAACGCTCGACTTATGTCTTCGCAACACGAAGATCAAACATTAGAGATGGAATATCTTCCTGTTTTCGATTATCAGACTAATACCGGTACTCAAGGTGATACCATCAGCGTCATTTCATCTCCCATCTTTTATCCGCACTTCCTGGCGGCTGGACCACCGAATTACGCTGCCTATTCCGTCGCCGGAAACTTCGCAGCCATTCCAAACACCACTGCGTTGTCGACGGATGCCTCAGGTAATTGGGGTGGAGGTAGCTTGACGCAATACAGGAGCCTAGCACCGCCTGTGTGGGACTATAGCGGCGCTAATCTTTCGCCAGATTCGCAGCAATCCCATATGGATATGGATTCAAACTCGGGTATATAGCGCTCATCCTACTGAGCCCGTCGTAGTCGCCCGCATGGTAGGGGAGCCTATTTCCCAAACGTTGACTCACTTTCACTCCTATTTCTTTGTTTCATCGTCTCCTAGTGTGGCCGTGGCCCGGGGCGCATTGCATGCAACCTTTTGGCATTATCATGCTGTAGCATAGCGCTTGATATACTATATTTATCGTCACGGTGCTCCGCGACCTTACCTACTAATTCACTTGCCGTCGTAGCTTGGAGTAAATACTTTTGTATATACCACCGACTAATGGCAACTGATGTATACCATCATGCCCTGATGGGATCCTCGCGGTGGGTTCATGGGCTTCTGGTGCCCAGTTACGAGAACGGAGTCGAGATTGTGCGTGATCTATTTTAATCAGCAAAAAGCGGAATTAACGTACCACGACGCTGTCGTTCGCAGGGCAAAAAAAGGTACTTTGTATCCTTTTTAGTGTTGCATACAAACGTGTCCCTCTCCCGAAATGAAAGCCAGGCGTAACCGGGCTTCCACGGAAATTGGCTCTCGTTCCAACAAGCCTTACCAAAAGAACTCGAAAATTTCGAGGCCCTTCAGTGGAGAAAGTGTTGGTGTACAGTATCCAGAAACGTGCGGGTGGATCCCATTTGTCAGAGACTTTGTCGCGATCGATAGTCGCAAAGCTGGTATTTACTAAGTAGGGGTCCTCACTTTCAGCCTAGGCAATACTTTTTTTCGCTGCGCCTAAATTTAGGTCTAATCAGAAACCGAGGATGTCAACGGTCTTCGAATTTTAATGTGTACGGCGTGACAAGACGGAGAAAAAGTAGTCCGATTCCAAATGTCCGTTGACACCTAAGTAAAGAAGTCCCATACTGATACAAACACTTACATAACCAGCTTGACGCATGGTGTTTGAAACGTTCGCCCCAGACTTACATTCAACTTCGCGTAGCCTCGGGACCGATCGATCAGTTATGAATTAAATGCGTCACGGATTGCGACATCCGTGACCCACTGAGAAAATGACGCCTCAACGAGATTGCATATTGGGGTCCCTGAACTTAGGTATTATGGATCTAATTTCCCTGTGTCCCACAGTTCGATGCAAGACCTATGCATTGATAGACCTCGCAGTATTGGCTCTTGGTAGGATGAGATGAGGCGCAGCTTCCTCTCACACAGGAGGGTATGCATACACCCACCCACATGTGGAATTACTTGTCGACTCGAGTTCTTTATGGGTGACCTCGATACAACCGAGGGCTGGATTTCCAGAAATTTTTGGAGTCACTGGAAGGACATCCCTCCCTGGCTGGTCTAGGTCGTCCAGATGCTAGTGACAAGCATTTGGGTGGTCAAGAATCATCTTCCTTATACACGCCAAGCACATAACGGGGGGTCACGCCAAAAGCAAACAACGGGCGCATCAATGTTCGCCTATTCTGGAAGACGAGGAAGATGATGAGGCTACAGATCGTGAGGGATCTACTCCTTCCGGCGGGGAGGAACGGGATCCATCTCGAGACCCTTCAGCTAGCGTGGTGGATGGAACAGCAGCGGAGACCAATCACACACAGGCACCTCCCACCAAAGGCTTCAAGGCGACGACTACGGTCTACTTCACCGGACGGCCCACACCTATCCTTCACCCAGGCGGAGCTGCGGCGAAATTTGATACCTCTGGAGAAGATTTCATATCGGTGGAAGATTGGCGGGATGTAGCGTCACCCTCCTCGCTCAACATTTATGAGCTGGAAATGATGCCGCTCCCGAGGCGGTCCATGTGCTCGCACTATAGTTAATGCCTGGCGTTGACACTTCGCCGAAATCACCGGCACATCAACCAGAATGGAAACCCTGCAAGGCCATGACATCCGCTTATGGCGGGAATGGGTGATTCACCCCAATCCCTTCCGCCTGGACATGTGGCACGAGAAATTATACAGAGAGGCATTTTGGGACTGGACCCTCCGTCATATAGCTACCCCAACCAGGTCCACCATGTGGTCCTCTCGCGAGCACTCAACTCCAGGATTTAGACCTCGAGGGTGGTTTCTGCTAGCAAAGGACCCCAACCCCCGAGCGGCCGAATGCTTCTTAAGCGAGATGGGTGAAGCATGTCACAGGAAGGGCCGCTTTGGTCGACATGCATTATCTTACTATCGATGAGTTCAAATAGACCCAGCCTAGGATACTTTGCTCACCACGTCGCGATTAGCTAGTCTACCTGACCCAGCTCCATATGGCCATTATACCGCGAGTAACGTGAAACATAGTTGGCATGGTTTGCAAGGTGAATATGGACAGTTGTATATACCAACTTACAACGTTACGCATATTAAAGCACCGAAAGTGTTCGTATTGTCAAAACGGTAGTCTAACGTTGACGCCCATCGACTCCAAAGCAGCTACTCTTTCTTTGTAAGCATTACTGTTTACTGTATCGCAAATTTCAACCTCTTTCAAACCCGTGAAGACTTCTCGCCAGTTTGTTACACTCTGGACCATAGAGAGTACATTCTTCTGACGAGCTTCTATCATATCGAGCCATTCTTTTGCCTTATCATCGCAGTCATAAAGGTACAACTCTGTGAGGCAACGTCCCAGTCGCCCACTTGCGAAGCCCTTCCGTAACTCGTCATCCAAGATTGCTTCCGATCCGAGGTGTAGAATACGAATCATGGGCATATCTTTCAGTATCTTGGTAATATGCAGAGGAAACTGAGCAGGGTCGAGTTCGAGACGCTCAAGTTGATGGAATTTGTAATGCTCTTTCATTATATTATACGTGTCGTCAGACCACTCATCAAGGGAATGTATTTCGAGGGTAGTGACTTGAGGAATCGCGATAAGAGGAATGATAGAATCCGGGTTTGTTTCAGTAAGCGCAATATTAAAGCAAAATAGATTGGGCATAGTAACTGGCTTCAAGTAGTTATTACCGATGCTGTAGGTACTCAGATGGCACTCCTCAAGCAACGGCGTTTGGCGCAGGACGTCGAGCAGGGTCGAAAGGGGTAGGAAAATGGTAAGTTTTAGATAGCGCAATTGGTGCCATGGCACACTCAAGGCCTTCAAGACAATGTCGATCTTCTCCCAATCCAATGTTTTATCGGCATAGATAGTCAAGGAACGTGTCCGGCTGATGAAAGGGGGCGCCGTAAAGTTAATGTCCACATCTTCTACTGAGCCCCTCAGCGTGATCGCGAGCTCTTTGATATCGAGACCCAATTCAGGCAAGGTGGATAACTGATAGTATAGCAATACAATATCAAGTTCTTTGAACTGATAGGGCATTACAAACTCTTTGCAAGCATTGTTGGTCAGCACTGAGTTGAGTTCCACGTTTAAGGGACAGCCTTCAGCTCGAGAGACCCACGTCTTGTAGCTGGAGATAACGTAAGGGAGATCCAGACAACCTGGATGATCCAACATCTTGACTTTGCTCCATAGCTTTCGTGTACTCAGTGCAATCTGACGCCACTTGGAGCACACGTGTGATATGACGAGTTGACAAGGAAGATTGCTTCGACCATAGGGCAATAGGACACGGTCGTAACAACACAGGATGAATATGTGGCCGAGGATCTCGTTGGGTAAGTTCATAATTAGAGGTTTGAAATCTCTGAAACTCTTGGTCGATGCCGACATCACTAGTTGTCAACAATAGCATCTAGTTGGTGCGTGTTCTTAGCAGCCTACATCCAGACATGAAACTGCATTACCTTACCAATATATAGCCGCTATCTAAATGCTCCGGAAAGAAATAGTACAATCTCGGCCCCGCTGGCAAGTCTAGTGCGCGTTAGAACTGGACAGCCGGCTGGGTGAGCCAAAGAAGACAATCGTGTCTGTAGACACGGCGCTATACAGGAGAGACAACGGAAGTGGCGAGGAGGAGTTGAAGTGAGCAACAGGGAGATGGTGAAGGCGGTGGGAAGGGTTGCGATTCCGAAAGCCGAC
>QFEO01001732.1:0-11620 GCA_003316615.1 Amanita pseudoporphyria
CTGGTCGTGCTCCTGAGGGCATTCACACGTTACCCCCGTTACGGAAAAAGTCACGCTTGCTCGTAGTACACGGGAGAGTGAATGTGATGTATAATAGATGTCTCGATGCAAATATTATGATGACCACGTAACGAGCCTATATTATATAACACATCGCAGGTGCCCACCGGTCACTTTTTGCCGATCTTATACAAATGCTGTAAAGCCGGATAGAATCCGAATAGAATCACGGCATTAAATAAATGTTATGGTTGGCTCAAAAGCGCGCCATCAGGAAAATATCCCTATAACATTTGAGCATAGACCGAAGATACGCAATCCGTGTGATGTTACTGTAACATCCCAAATAGAGTATCCTGATGATATTGTCTGTGGATGTTACAACAACATTGTCAGGACGTCATCATGTCGTCGTTCAGACCATCTCCTCGATACCCTGTCCAAGATGCTGGCATATCACTACTATTATCCTTGACCAGCATTTCATTTCATTCCTGGTGCTTGCATCAAAACATTATATTGGGGTCGGTAATCTATGATAATGCTCGTAAAGAACTATGTAGGTGAATAACTGTGTCTGCTTAGAATTAAGGAATGCTGGATAAGATATATGCGAGACGGAGTGACGTGGACAACTTGAGATTATGGCAAGTAGCTGCTGCCAAAGGAATGTAGATAATATAAATGATTGTAATCCGAGAAATGGATGGCCCAGAATTATGAGGATAGTTGCTGACTGTTGAAACTAAACAAAAGAGCGAGAGTCACAAATAAAAGAATGGCTTGAGTTGGAATTATGGCGAGCACAATGGATAAAGGTTGCTGAAAGAACAAGAATCACGAAAGGAATGATCATTTGTATAAACTGAACACACCAGTTACCAAATGCCGAAGTCTTCCATTTCCTTCTGCCAGGGGGAGAGACAGCAGCCGCAAGCTCCCAAATCTTGCGGCATCGGATGTGCTCGGTAAGGCCAGTGCGATAGGCTGTTAAGTTAGGAGAGATGAGGATAATCCACAGGCGCTCAGTAAGGCCGCTCTGCTCAAATGCTTTAGCTTTGATTCATTTGAATCCCAACAAGATGTACCTTAAATTCTTCATCTTTCAGCTTATCTATTACCTTAGCCGCCCCATGCAGTCTCTCAACACATATGAGGCTTGCTTTGAGATCTATTAACATGTGCGCAGTACTCAGAAGCTAGGGTTTGATTGAGCCA
Source organism: Amanita pseudoporphyria (assembly GCA_003316615.1). Classification (NCBI taxonomy): domain Eukaryota; kingdom Fungi; phylum Basidiomycota; class Agaricomycetes; order Agaricales; family Amanitaceae; genus Amanita; species Amanita pseudoporphyria. The sequence continues at coordinate 1,219 of QFEO01001732.1, forward strand.
GGATCATGTATCTGTATCGCAGCAATGAACACTCAGCTCACTTCAGTGAATGGTGTCATCAATGAGGCCAGGATATTCAAGCTTTGGCAGATGGTCGCAGGATAGACCTTCATTTTTCTCTTTGTGCAAGGACTGTAGTCGGTGCCGAGTGAATAGCTCCTGTAACTGAGTGATGACGAGGAATTTGAAATAATATCATCTCTATTGTCATTAGATGGTGGTATTTGGGTATACGGCGGTCCCATTTCCTCAGTATCCGAAGCATCCGCTGTCGCAAAATGAGTCAGGGACTCAGCAATGATTAATGAACAGGAAACCCACCACTACGACGTCTCCTATTGTTGCTAGAAGAGTTTGAAGTTGGAGCGGCTCAAAAAGCATCCCGCAACATTTGAGGACTCGGAGGGTGGAAGACAGTGACGAGCATGCCTTGGAATGTTTACTAATAATCAATAAATTAATAAACAATGCAAAATTGCGCGCGACATTCTATATGTTTGTCACATGTCACGCGTTACCTTTATCGTTGGAGTTCCACCACGCGAACAGCAAGACGCGATGGATGTTGAAACGGCCCTCATGACATCAACTGAAGCACTACAAAACGATTCTTTTGCACCCAGGCCATTTTTTCTAATGATTTCTTTTCACGGCGAACTCCCTCCGAACTTGAGGAATGGAAAGATCGTATGTCACAGCTGAAGCCACTCGCTAATTGACTGACAGCTCCCTAGCCTCTCAAAGTCTCAGTGTCTCTTCCACCGGAATATGCGCCATACACCAGACCTGTCCTGCGCACTGTGCCTAAACATTATCTTGAGTGTGCGTCAGACGAGCAATCATCAATGTCAGATGGGTTTGATGATTTTGCTATGGTATGTTCCCATTTTGCTCTAGTATGTGCAACTCTCAGATTTGCTATGTCACAGTCAGATAATGATGAATCCGAACCATTGGCACACGCAATAGAAGTACGAGAAATACCAATATCCTTCCTGCCTCTCGCGCGGTCCTTCAATCACCGAGATGATCGATCGTGGTCAAAACTTGTTGAGGTTATATCAAACTGGTTGGTGAATGATGTCAAGTCATTGAAAAGGCAAGAATGGACGTGGGGAACAGATGCATTTTGGATGGTGTTTGTTGCCACGTACCCATCTTTCCCTTGTGGAACTTGGCCTGTTTGGGATTGTCATATTGCACTTGACGGCACCTTCATTCATGAATGGTTAGAACACAGCGGGCGCGAAGGCTGGAGCCAGCAATACAACATTCCTTTTGACAATAATTTGGAGGGTTTGGCAAACTTTCGTGACCGGATTTGGGTGCTTTTTCAGTCGCATGTATCTGTGTTTCATACCTCTTCTATTTTTTAATGTCGTTGGATTGCCTTGTACCATTCATACATGCACATATTATGTTGTACTTGTCACAACAATATAGTATGTGTTGAATATGTCCTCAGAAGTATCTTCATCTTCTGAGCAAAAATTGGGGATCATATGTGTAACGTACGAAAAACTGTCGTTACCGCTTGACCCACTGGGTGGAGTCCCCATATAAATATCATGGTAAGGTCTGGGCGGCATCGGAAAAAAAATGTCCAGGGGACGTCCTCAATCAGATGTTTAGCAGACATCAGACAGCAAACATTGGGGAGACATCGTCAAGATGTATAAAATTGGTTGCCGAGTGAACATCAGGCCGATGTTGGGGATCTTACATTATAACAACAACGCAAAAAAATCCGATCGTGAGGTCAATTTATTGCCAGAATGATGTACGACAAATATTATGTTAATAAACGCGATCTCAGGCTTTTTTTTACATTTTCCTCATTTAGCCGTGTACTGAACCCACTACTTACGTAGCGGGAATCACTCCGTAATTGTGTTATTGGCAGGCATCTTGCATGTTCAACCAAGCCCGAGAATTCACTATACAGAGTAGTGTGCTTAATAATGTCCAAGGCAACCTTGTAAGTACATAATTTGTCAAAATATGCTATGTCCATGATTTCACATCCTCCATTGCCAGATTCAGAATACAGGTATGTAATCTATACATTGTAAAATATAACATCTGAGGTGATATATGTTAGTCACTGAGGATGCTGCTGGTGTGGCTTTCTGTCATTCTTTTACTAATTGATTCCACTTATTGACTGAGCAATTGTAGGTAAGTATTGGATAAACAGCATATGAAGTGAAAATAATCTGATTGCTCCAACTAGATAAATATAAGAAATGGTTGGCAGCACCTGATCCTTCTGGCAATCATGACAATGCCAGAGAAAAATGTCATGAGAAAAGTGGGCAATGGCTACTTAATAATAAGGTGTATTTGGAATGGAAGCAGAACAAAAATTCATTTATGTGGATCAATGGAATTTGTAAGTTATTGGTCTTGTGAGTATATAAAACAGGCACTAATCATGTTAAAAGCTGGATGTGGAAAAACAATTATTTGGTATGTAAAGCATGAAATGATTAATAATTTATTCATTAACAGCAAAAAGTTCCACTATAATTCAGGATCTCAAACAAATTTGTCAAAGCCAGCAAAGATTGGCCTTGGCTTTTTTCTATTTTGATGCCAATGATCAGACAAAGCAGTCTACTAAAAGCCTCCTTTCTTCCTTAGTTGTTGCCCTTAATGACAAATATGCAGGGCACAGTGCTTTGCATACTCTTTATCAGAATAATAGGGTCTATAGTCCTACAACACAAGACCTTGTGGGCTTAACTGTAGAGCTAATGAAAGGGCTTGAAAAGGCTTACATTGTCATTGATGCACTTGATGAGTGCTCTGAATTCAGTCAAATATGGAAATGTATAGGGAAAATTGCTGGTCATTGTCACCTTTTGGTCAGTAGTAGGAGAGAGCAATACATAGTTGCAGAAATGCAACTATGCAACCCATTGGAAATCATCCTATCTGTTGATTTAGTGCAGGATGACATCAGGACATATGTTAATGATGTGTTTGAATCAGAACAGAAACTCAAGAAGTGGTGCAATGTTGTAGAACATGACATTAAGCAGATATTGATACAAGGTGCAAATGGAATGTATGTGTCCAAGTATTATTGTGTTTGCAAGATTGTTGATTACACAACAGGTTTCGGTGGGTTGCTTGTCTAATTGATGAGCTCAGAAGGTGCCGCAGTCAGAAGGCTGTATCAGATACTTTGCAAAGTCTACCAAAAACTTTGGAGGACATATATGATCAAATTCTTAAGAAGATCAATGAAAGTGACATCACTAATGCCAACTTACTTCTTTGTTGGTTAGTTCATGGGATGAGGCTTCTAACATTAGATGAACTTAGGGTTGTTGTGTCCTTTGATATTATCACAAGAACATATGACACCAAGTTGAGATTGCAGGAACCAAATGATGTAATTGAAATTTGCTCAAGCTTAGTGGTTAAGAATCCAAAAAGGATGGTTTCCCTGGCTCATGCATCAGTGAAAGAATATTTCCTTAAAAAGCCTAGAATGTTGGACTCTAATGGATTGGCAATCTGTTATGCAGAGTCTGCAAATGCATTCCTGACACAGGCCTGTTTAAGCTACCTCTTGCAACTTGATCAGGGTAGTCTCAATTATAATGTGTACTCTGAGTTCCAGCTTGCAGATTACTGTGCAAAGTTTTGGCATCAACACCTCATACTTAGCAGTGAAGATGATGGTATAGAAGACCTACTGATGGATCTTTTCCATCCAAACAGTACCCCATTCCTCAATTGGGTAAGACTCCATGACATAGATTACCATGGACATCCTGATCTCTCAAGACAACAGAGTGATGTTGCTGGGCAATTATACTATGCTATATTGTTGGGGAGTCAAAAAACTATCCCAGTTCAAGTAGCAAGTCCCAAGGGAAATCTCATAGTGTCTAAGCACAAAATCAAAATCATCATGAAGCTCTTGAGTATTGGAGCAAATGTCAATGCTCAGGGTGGACATTTTGAGAATGCTTTACAGGCTGCACTATATCAAGGCAATGTGGAAGTTGTCAAGCTGCTTTTGGACAAAGGAGCAGATGTCAATGCTCAGGTTGTAATTTATGGTAATGCCTTGAACACTGCATCACATAAAGGCAATGTGGAAGTTGTCAAGCTGCTTTTGGATAAAGGAGCAGATGTACATGCTCAGAGTAGAGAACACGGGAATGCTTTACAGATTGCATCACATGAAGGCAATGTGGGAGTTGTTGAACTGCTTTTGGACAAAGGAGCAGATGTTAATGGTCATGGTGGAATTTATGGGAATGCCTTGAATACTGCATCACATAAAGGCAATGTGGAAGTTGTCAAGCTGCTTTTGGACAAAGGAGCAGATGTCAATGCTCAAGGTGGATACTATGGGAATGCTTTACAAATTGTATCACATGAAGGCAATATGGAAGTTATCAAGCTGCTTTTGGACAAAGGAGCAGATGTCCATGTTAAGAGTGGATATTATGGGAATACTTTACAGGCTGCATCATATGGAGGCCATGTGGAAGTTGTCAATCTGCTTTTGAACAAAGGAGCAGATATCCATGCTCAGGGTGGATATTATGGGAATGCTTTACAGGCTGCATCATATAAAGGAAATGTCAAAGTTGTCAAGCTGCTTTTGGACAAAGGAGCAGACGTCCATGCTCAGGGTGGAGAATATGGGAATGCTTTACAGGCTGCATCATATAAAGGCAATGTGGGAGTTGTCAATCTGCTTTTAGACAAAGGAGCAGATGCCAATGCTCAGGGTGGAGAATATGGGAATGCTATACAAATTGCAACATATAAAGGCAATGTGGAAGTTGTTAATCTGCTTTTGGACAAAGGAGCAGATGTCAATGCTCAGGGTGGATTTTATGGGAATGCTTTACACACTGCATCATATAGAGGCAATGTGGAAGTTGTCAAACTGCTTTTGGACAAAGAAGCAGATGTTAATGCTCAGGGTGGACTTTATGGGAATGCTTTACAGACTGCATCATATAAAGGCAATGTGGAAGTTGTCAAGCTGCTTTTAGACAAAGGAGCAGATGTCCATGCTCAGGTTGGGGAACATGGGAATGCTTTACAGATTGCATCATATGAAGGCAATGTGGAAGTTGTCAATCTGCTTTTGAACAAAGGAGCAGATATCCATGCTCAGGGTGGAGAACATGGGAATGCTTTACACACTGCATCATATAAAGGCAATATGGATGTTGTCAATCTGCTTTTGGACAAAGGAGCAGATGTTAATGCTCAGGGAGGATTTTATGGGAATGCTTTACAGATTGCATCATATAAAGACAATGTGGAAGTTGTCAAGCTGCTTTTGGACAAAGGAGCAGATGTCAATGCTCAGGGTGGACATCATGGGAATGCTTTACAGGCTGCATCATATAAAGATAATGTGGAAATTGTCAATCTGCTTTTGGACAAAGGAGCAGATGTCAATGCTCAGGGTGGATATTATGGGAATGCTTTACAGGCTGCATCATATAAAGATAATGTAGGGGTTATCAAGCTGCTTTTGGACAAGGGAGCAGATATCAATGCTCAGGGTGGAGCATATGGGAATGCTTTACAGGCTGCATCATATAAAGGCAATGTAAGGGTTACCAAGCTGCTTTTGGACAGAGGAGCAGATGTCCATGCTCAGAGTGGAGAACATGGGATTGCTTTACAGTTTGCATCATATGAAGGCAATGTGGAAGTTGTCAATCTGCTTTTGGACAAAGGAGCAGATGTCAATACTCAAGGTGGAGAATATGGGAATGCTTTACAGGCTGCATCATACAAAGGCAATGTAAGGGTTATCAAGCTACTTTTGGACAAAGGAGCAGATGTCAATGCTCAGGGTGGATATTATGGGAATGCTTTACAGGCTGCATCATATAAAGGAAATGTGGATGTTGTCAATCTGCTTTTGGACAAAGGAGCAGATGTCAATGCACAGGGTGGAAAGTTTGGAAATGCCTTACAAGGCACAACATTTGAAAGAAACATGGAAATTGTCCAGTTGCTCTTAAATAATGGAGCAAACCCCAATGCTAGAGGAGTAATATATGCCAATTCCCTTCATGCTGCAGTATGCAAACATCATATTAAAGTTATTTCTATGCTTCTGGACAATGGTGCAGATATCAATGCTAAATGTGGTCAATATGGAAATGTGTTGCAATTTTCTGCAAGCCAAGGTAATATCAGACTTGGAAAGCTGCTTTTGAGGAGAGGTGCAGATATCAATGCCAAAGGTGGGAAATATGGGACAGCTTTGCAGGCTGCATGTTATGGAGGGCATATCAAATTTGTCAGGTTTCTCCTGAAGAATGGAGCAGACATCAATGCTAAAGGTGGAAAGTATAAAAATGCTTTGGAAGCATCTATTCAGAAAGGAAATACTAAATGTATTATGTTATTGTTGAAGAATGGTGCAATTGTAAGTATCTTACTCATGAACTCAGTATTTCTTGGAATTAACAAAATGACAGGCTTAATAGTGTAATAGTGTGCTGTATAACAAGAATGATATTGGCCCAATATATGCTTTCACTGTAATTAAAGTGAAAATATGCTGTAATCACAGTAGATTAGGTGGTAGAAGATCAGATGAGTGGTACAATATTGTAAAAGATTACTTCAAATAATTGAGAAAGGTCAGGCAAGTTTTAAGAGGTACAGGTCAGAATCTAAGATTTAGAAAGTTCAACATGAAAATAAAGCAACTGGGTCACGGCTAAAGACAAGAGTAGGCGTGTGCATTAAACGACCATACGGTACGGGACAGGTGAAAGCTATGGTCACTAGCGCACGTTCTTAGACTCTCCGGCAGCCGCTGGCAGTGACGCTCTTTGGAAGGTGTGGGCGCAGTGTTTAGCGGCGACGTGTCGGCGGTAGGAGAGATTGCAGCTTAACCATGTTCCCCGGCCGGTGATGAGGGTCCTCGAGATGGATTTCATGATTTCTGGGAAGACACTGCAGGCTTATAGCGTGTTTGCGGATTTGCCGGAGCTGCGGTCGTTGATGGTGACAGGCCCAGGGTTCTCGAGCGATGCACTGGATCTGCCGATACATGGGGTGTCGCATTTCCCGCGGATAATTAAGAGCTGTCCTGAACTTGTCGATTCGGATCTGACATTAACTATGTTTAAAAGGTTTGGACCTTTTAGGGGGTTGAAGAGCAATCGCATACGGACACTACGCGTCGACTTTCATGATTCCGATTATTCGTTGACCTGTCAACATGTCAACTATTAAAGTCTCTCGGCCTTCCCTCACTTTCGACCCTCCATCTTTAATGCTGCCAGATGTTCGGGACTGTTGACGGCTGGAGTTGGTCTGTGACGATGTCTAAGAATAGACGTGCTTATATAATCCAACCTAAGCCAACATTCTTTTGCACTGACGAAAGCCTTCATCCCCTCCCTCCTTCCCCCACCAGTCATGGCGTCGTCGTCGGGAACGACATCCACATCCGGGCTTCGACATCGACAACATCAAAGCCATTCAGGAGAATCTGTTTACGAACTTGAACAGGTGCAGGATGACGAACACGTTGAACATATATACCAAGACCCCGTATGGCGTCTCGTGATGATGCGAACATTGAGCTGACGCGTTTTTGCTTCTAGGCAAAACGAAATCCTGTCGAGCAGGCCCTGGAAACATCCAGAGGAAGCGCTATTGTAGTCGCCACGCTTACTGCGCTTTCGTTTCTTCTGCGATTTTACAAGATCAACCATCCAGACCAAGTCGTGTAAGTTGTGTCGTGTGCAGCTATAGACAAACTAAGCATTGCTTTCTACAGCTTCGACGAAGTACACTTTGGAAAATTTGCAGCGTACTACATCACGCGCCAATACTTCTTCGATGTTCACCCTCCCTTTGCAAAGCTGCTTCTTGGCTTAACTGGATGGTTTGTTGGCTTTGATGGACAGTTTCTTTTCGAGAATATTGGAGACAGTTATACGACTCATCATGTCCCTTACGTGGGCATGCGCGCCTTGCCGGTTATCCTTGGTAGTCTGACGGTCCCTATCGTCTATGCGATCATGAAGGAGAGTGGATACTCCACAGTTATCGCCGCCTTCTCTGCTATTATTGTTCTCTTGGGTAAGTTTGTCAATCTTGAGGGTTTGATTCATCTAACCACCTAAGCAGACAATGCGCATATCACTGAATCACGGCTTATCCTCCTCGACGCGATTATGATCTTTTTCTTTTCGCTGACAATATATGCCTATGTCCGCTTCAGGAAGTTGCGGTACAAGTACGTGTTCGCTTATCGTGAGATGTAGCCTTTTCTGATGTTTTCTTTTAGGCAATTTACTATTGAATGGTGGACTTGGCTGGTCTTGACCGGAACATTTATGGCTTGCACCTGGGGCTCTAAAGTCAATGGCATCCTCATGGTGGTTACTATTGGAATTGCAGTGCTAATCGACCTCTGGGATATCCTGGATATCAAAAAAGGACACTCAATGGTGCGTTGGATTATAATCTCCTTGAGCTTTCCCGAACTCGACAATGGCAGGACTATTTCTGGAGACATTTCATGGCTCGCGCTATTGGTCTAATTGTGGTTCCTTTCTTCTTGTATCTTACTTTCTTTTACATCCACTTCTCTGTTTTGACTATCTCCGGTCCCGGAGATTCATTCATGAGTCCTGCATTCCAAGAAACTTTGGCAGGTAACGACATGCTTCTGAATAGTCAAGGTGATTAAGTGCCTAGACACTATGAACAGCTACTGACGAGCGGAGCAGAAATACATTATTACGACACCATAACTTTGAAGCACAAGGATTCCAAAGTCTTCCTACATTCACATAAAGAAAAATACCCACTCCAGTACGATGACGGACGAATCAGTAGTCAAGGTTAGCGGATTTTCGTATGGGTTTTATTTAACTCATTTCATTCCAGGCCAGCAAGTCACCGGGTACGGCCACGATGATACGAACAACTACTGGCAGATCATCCCGACCAAAGCTCTTCCCGAAACTGGTCGTGGGAGGATTGTGCGGCACAAGGATGTCGTTCGCCTCCTTCACGTCAACACCGACAGCCACTTGCTTACGCATGATGTAGCGTCGCCACTCATGCCTACGAACCAAGAGTTCACCACTTGGTCTAAAGATGACAATTCGCGATACAATGATACCTTGTTCCAGCTTCTGTTGAACGATGGAGACGATGGCCAAGCATGGAAGAGCAAGTCTGGTTACTTCAAATTGGTGCATGTACCCACCAAAGTATCATTGTGGACCCACACTGAGCAACTACCTGATTGGGCGTTCCAGCAGCAAGAAATTAATGGAAATAAGAATCCGACGGAGAAGACGGCAACTTGGTTCGTAGGTGATATCGTCGCCGACCAATGTAAGCTGGTCCACCCTTTATTATTGCGTTACCTGATTCGTGAATATAGTCGGGGATGAAGTCAGTGAACGAGGCGAGAAGCAGCCACTCCAGCAGCCGAAGAAGATGAATTTCTTTAGAAAGTTTGCGGAGTTACAGCTCTTGATGTTACAGCATAATGCTGGCTTGACTGCGTCTCATCCCTATGCCAGTGGGCCAATCAACTGGCCGTTTGTACTGAACGGCATCAGCTTCTGGACAGAGTCAGACTCGCAAAAGCAAATCTATCTGGCTGGCAACGTTATTGGCTGGTGGACTTGTGTAGTCGGGTTGTCGATATTTGTTGGCATCCTTGGGGCGGACCTTATCGCAAGGCGCCGCGCGATGGACCCAATCCCTGATCGTAGGTGGCGTCTTATGGTGGGAAAGGAAGGCTGACGACGAGTGCTTCGCAGCTGTCCGCAATCGCCTATGGAACAATGCCGGGTTTTTCTTCCTTGTGTGGGGTGTACACTATGCACCATTCTTCCTAATGAGCCGCCAGTTATTCATCCACCATTATTTACCGTCCCACCTTGCGTCGGCCCTTATTGCGGGCGCTGTGCTCAACTTTGCCCTCAGCGAAACCATTAACTATCCCATCTCGATCGCTGACAGCGCTACACGAAGGCGACCGAAGCAATATGCTGATATTGGCCTCAAAGGTCCCATCATCGTTATTATATATAGTCTTGCGTTGTTCTCCGTGTTTGCTTTCTTGGCGCCCCTGACATACGGAACGCCCGGGTAAGCATCTGAATTGAATCAATTTCACCCTGTGTCTGACATAACTCCCACAGTTTAACCGGAGTGGAGGTAAATAACAGGCGGCTGTTGTCAACCTGGACACTGCACTTTGCAGCTAAGTCGTAAGAGGGGGTCAGTAGATGAGTGAGAGGAGTCTTGGTGTGGTATCTAATGGCATGGACGAAAATGTGTAACGTACTGGGATATGATATACACAGCCACCTACGGGGCCTAAAGCGGCGAGCTACTTAAGGCAAGCGTCAGGCTC
>QFEO01001737.1:0-10333 GCA_003316615.1 Amanita pseudoporphyria
TCAGCAGTTGGTTAATATTACCCAAAACCCAGGCGTCCCTTCATCAGGGGGCAACCGTAGCAGTGGTTCCGGTAGCTCGCCATCTCCATCATCAACCAATTCCGGCACTTCGGTCGCGCCTACGCCAAGTCCTCATGTACAGGCTGCCAATACTTCATCCTCATCCAAGGACTTCCACATTAACAATGGCAAGGCGGCTCAAAACCTCAACGCCAAGTTTGCTTCTCTGACTGCGAGTTCACCCTGTACTGGCGAGTCTATTGCTGCCTTTTGATTGCCAAATAAAATTAACGGCCGACAACAGAGGGTGAACCTGCTTGCATTGGTGGGCAATTTGCTCAATGTACAAATGGCCAGTTTGCCATGACTTCTTGTGCATCTACCTTGAAATGCTTTGCGCTTCCCCTCGTCAACAAGCCTGGAACCTCGGTAACCTGTACAACTGGAGCTGATGCTCTAGCGCGTATCGAAGCGACGGGGGTGCAAGGGGGCATTACTGGTGCATAAATCAGGGTTTTTTTTTTGATAAAGGAATGGGGGCTGTGCCTCTAACGATCTCTTGTACTCAATGTAATCGTAGCATTATAATTATCGGTCGTCTGATTGGAAATAATGGGTGGCTGTCAAGCTTGCTTCGACCACATGACTCAAACGGCTCAGCTTCTGTTCGTTCTCCGGTTTATACCCCCACCAAGAGCTTATCCTATCATGTCGGATAATCGAATCTTCCAGTCTCCTCTATGATGCCCTTGTGCTGGTTACCTATTGTGAACAGGCTACTGTCATGTCCAGGGTCCTTCAATTATACCCCATTTCTCAAGATCTCACTGATCGTAAGGAGCTCCTTTTGCACACAATGGTCGCTTGTTGGATTGCCTACCGGTGCCCACAGCTCCATTCTCTCCAGTACCTCTGTCATATCCGATGTCACGCATATATTCCTGATCGCAACGTGTTTGAGCTTTACTCTGTTACATCGATTAAGCTCAAGATGTACATCCTGTCACTCCCTGAAATTGGGATATATTGCGGGTTCGTTTTGGCAAGCATCAGGAACATCGGGTTGAGTACACGTGGATCATGCTGCCAATGCTGGCGCTGCATGCTGACTGGACCTCCTGCATTGTCACGCGTGCTGAAACGGAAAATGCTATCAAAGGTTATACGGTGGTCTTCTGTTTTGCAGGGCATTATGCCCTTAATGCCGAGATGGAACTGGCTCGACGATCGCTTCGCGTTTAATGGTCGAACAGGCACCCAACTTGGATAAATGGAGATGAACATCCGCAAGGGGAAGCGGTGACTCATCGAATGGGGATTCTGGCTTTTAGAGTTGTAAAAGAAGTACAAGTCAGCGGTAAACAAAATATAGGCGTCGCTTCTTTGCCGTCTCATTACGAACTAAGAAGAACCACAGATGACATTAAGTCTATCTATACATAGGATAACATAGGGATTATGTGTTACACATAGTGATGGCAGCCAAAGATATAGTACACGCGTGAGTGGCATGATTGCGGCGTGAATTCGTTCACACAGCGAATGCGTTTGCAATTCGCTGACTGCCGGCTAGGGTTTCAATGACGCAATAGGATAAGAAGAGGCTATATGCTCACATCGTAGTTTTATGTTGCATAATTTCGTGAGCCAATTGCATAGCCTCACTGCTGCCACTGTCTGTCATGCAGGCCATGAGCTAATCGCATCGATGGCGGTAGAAAAAGAGAAAAAAAAGTCACCTGCAGCGTTTTCCCCTTCGACTAACCTAACGCCGCTTTGGCGATGCGTGAGGGGTGGCCTGGCAGGATACAAGCCCGACTTGCCCGTGCTATACGCCTAAGAAACGGACACGATGAGCACGATGGTAATCAGCGTGTAAACCACAGCAATGACTGCATGGGAATAGAGAGGAGGGGGAGAACATACATCGAGTTGGCTGGTGGATGTCTGGGCGGGGGCTTGGATATCGGGATAGAAGCGGGGAGCAGCGTCCTGGAGGGCCATGGGGAGATAGCAGGAAGCGTCCATGGGAGGGGCTTCTAGTGAGGAGGAGGAAGGGAATGTCCGAGGAACGCTTGGATTAAGATCAGAGGGCGCCTGCGGGAGGATATATATATCCTTGCCCGGCTGGCGCAAACCGCTTTCCGTCTTTCGATTCCCATTTCCGCCTGCTCACTCAGCTTCTCGAGCTTGCTTGGCTTGACCGACAGGGGCCCAGTCTTCATTCTCCTCAACCCTGCTTCCTGCCATCAACCTAAAACTTTGTTCTTGTTTGCTCCTGTTTGCATCCCGGCTGTTCGTCAAACCGATGATGTACTACGGTCCGACTTGCCATTGTCCACACCCACTCTTTGTCCTCAAGGGTCCTCCGCTGACAATGGCGTTGGCTGTGGCAATAAAAATGCGCCTGTTCCACGTTCAAGCCATCAGACAAGCCGTCGGTACTTTTGCTTTAAGCTTCTTCCCGTTCTGGCCTCGAAGCCTTTCCACAAGCTCGCCACTCTTACTCGCCGATTCTCGTGCCAATCTTCACATTCACTTTAAGCACTCCGATTGCCAGCGCGTTGGTCGCTTGCCTTTTTCATTGGCCGCTTCTCTTTGTAACTTGAATCCCGTATAAGACCAACTCTAATCCAGTTTTCTCTCTCATCCATGTTCTTTGCCGTTGGAATGGGGCCCTTATTGCCTTTCGGCCTCTCCTATATCATCCTCACGCCGCATCGCGTTCGCCTGCCAGGTGAAAAATTGCCATCACGGACCACCGCAGGTTCAAAGGCTCCGTGAGTACTTCATTTGCTGTAAAGTATATTACTGATGCCAGCCCCCCCGATCCTGCACGGAATCGTGTCTACGTTTACAAACGTTAGGTGGTCCCCATCCCGATGGTCGAAAGCCATAGGTGCTGGAATCAAGGCTTTACGGCCTTGTACAGATACTAAGCTATTGTGCTCTGCGCCAATGATGACGCCAGCTTCTGGTTCCCCCAGGCGAGGCGTTACGGAATTCGGGGAGCTGTACGTTGAAACTTTCGATGGAGAGGATACTCAAGTTGATCCACGACGAACGGACCCCGAATACTTTTTTTGACACTGACGAAACTTTCGTGCTGATCACTTACATCATATTTTTGGGACGTTGTACCATACCTTGGGACTTGTAATTTTTGGATACATATGTATTGTAACACATTACTAGTGCTAGACACCGTAATAGTTCATACGCCGTTAGTATGTAAAGGGGATCTTCCAAAGCAGAAAAGACAGCGTGACTGCAAAAGTAAAATATACATTGAATGCGAAGAGAACATGATGAATCAATTAAAGGGTGGGTTAGGATAACGTGAAGGGTGAAAGATTCTATAACGTTCACAGGTACAGAAACCAGCAGTTCGATAAACATTACCACCCTCACGGCTATTGATGAGGCTGTGAAGACGTCGACTAAGGAAGCTCAGAACTAAAGGAAGCAGGAGTACTCGCACCACTCGCACTTGACCCCGTGAACATGGCCTTGAGCGTTATCTCGTTCTTCTTCTGCCTAACCCGCTCAGTCTCTTCCGCTCCTCCCGTCATCCGTAGCTTTTTCTGTCCAACAAACTCGGACAGCTCGGAATGCAATTCGTCCGACCGTGATGCCAACTCCTTCTCCCTGTTCTTTTGATTTGCTTCGATCGCCTTTAACCGCCGCTCAGGATCCACAGATGCTCCTCGCAGCTCCATCATCACCGTGCTCAATCCGCTGTGGCCATCCTCCTGCAGTGGGGGCCGGAAGCTACGATTACGCAAATTTCTACCCACACCATTGCTTCCGTGTGATCGCAGTGAAATCACCTTTTCAATGTGTCCATAAATGTCTGAGGCAGCTTTGTGATCCTCCAACAAGTCGTTCAAAAACTCTTCTTGATGTGTCAAGAATTGTTGCTCTTCAACAATGTTTTGCAACTCCTCCTCCCATGTCTTCTTCCACATGGGCTTGATCGTATTGATATGCTCCCGCAAACTCTCCAACTCAGTAGCAACCGAGGTCATGTCCTTCTTTATCGTCTTAAGGTATGGGGTCTTAGGGGTAACCTGTCTCTTGGTGACGTCGTCTTTGACGTTCTCGACGGCGTCCTGGAGCTTCTCTACTTCCGTCAACAGATTTTGGCTACGAGTGTCCAATTTCTTCTTCCCAGAGTCAATATATCCTCGTGCGCCTCCCACGCTAGTTGTGGCCAACTGTCTAACAGACTGGGTCTGAGTTCGCAGCGTCCCGAGTGATTCTTTCGTTTGTTTCATGAACTCCGTGTACAATTGCCGCATGATGCCAAGGTCCCGGCGCAGGTTTTGCACCTCGTCAAACTGCGTCTTCAGGTCACTGACAACGCGAGCAGAATAATCAGACATAACGGACGTGCCAGTCATTTGAGACTGCAGCGATTGTCCGGTCATTTGCGTTTGGATCTGCGACAGGGAAGGCGATGCTACGTCCGGTAAGTCACCATTGTTGTTTGTATTGCTAATAAACTTTGATAGCCTTCGGGCCACGGTTTGGAACTGCCTATCAGTCGGTCGATTGGGGGCAGGAGTACTCTCTGCGAGGGGTTGAGCAACTATAGGGTAAGCTTGTCGATTATTATTGGCCACAGCCGACTTGAGCTCCTTAATATCCTGAGATAGACTTGATATTTGGGAGTCAATGTGTTGTTTTATCTGATCAAGAGCTGGATTGAACAGTAAGCAAAAGAAAAAAAAGGTCCAGAGAATCGAAATCAACATACGCTCAATATTCAGGGACAATAGACATTTCTCCTTCACCTCGTTTGTATCCTCAAGTTCGTATTGGACTCCGCTTGATGGATCACGGATATAAATGGCCGGGAAGTTCTCCAACCCAGGGTTATAGGAGAATTTGTCAACAAAGAGGACTCTAAGTGATGAGAATGATAACCCTGGCTCGACCTTGACTTTCTTGACCTCCCTTCCCAACTGCAAAAACACCGTAATCTTAGAGGGTCCTCCCGGAGGCTCTTCCTGCCCATTCACGGTGGCTTCATTCACCACTCCGTTAACCTCACTAGTCACCGGAGGCTCTGGTGTCCGTGCAGGCGCTGTCGGTAAGGGAGGCAGCTGCGGTCTCCGATCAGGTGTAGCATTGCGAGAAACGGAACGACGCGGCTTTGGACTGGTGTCTCTTTTCGACGACATTGGCATCATTCCTACTTGCTCTTCATCGTCCACTTCCGTCAGGACCGCCAATTCTCCCGGCGTCAGAGCGGAAGACACTGCCAAAGACCTTCTATTCGGGTGGTTTCTCATTGACCTCTCTCTGTGCGACGCTCCCGTCATTTTAGAGATGTTGAACGTAGAGAAACGTTTAGATGCCCGTCTTTCTAGGACATCCGTATTCTTGAGCGCAGCTAGTGAGTTAGCAACGGCGGGTGGTGGACTGACAGGGATTGCCCTGTCAGGAAGTGGTGTAGGAGAGCCATCCCCGGAGTCTTCAGGGCTTGAAGGTTCGACCAACACAGGTGGCGGGGTCGGAGACATTGGCTTGTCGACCAACGAGAAGCGCTTGACATGGGCGGGCACAGCAGGCTGATGTACAATGGATGATGGCCTTGTATTCGCCTCCTCCGTCGTACTGCCTGTGCTTGAGCCCAATGTGCTGGTACTTGCATTCAATGAAGCCGCTGTGTAGTATGACTGGATCTCGTCGGGTAGAGGTGGAGGTGGAGATGAAGTCGAGTGTTCTGCTGGCAGTGAAGGAATAGCGCGTGTCCTTCGAGTCGGGGTTTGTGCCTCATACACGCCTGGCAGGCTCTCTTGGTACTCTGGAGGTGGTTGATCCGGAACAGCTTGATGTCGTTCCACAATCCCCGGCGCAAAGCCACCAACAAATGGTCCTTCCTCCTCCCTCCGTCTACTACCCACAGACGTAGTCGATTGCGCCGTGCTTCTCCTTGACGGACCTTCCCGGTCTCGTTCCCTCGAAGTAGCTCTGTCCGCATCAGGCCTACTAGAACCATGTGACCGATGAGCAGCTTCGTTTCTCCTGGAGGCTCTGTCCCTATCCCTTTCCGAACGTGAAGACCTCGCATCTGATCCTTCATGCCCACCCTCGCCGTTGGACCGATGTTTGTGTTCAGATACAATCCGTCTATATATGGACTGCTTCCCTCGGAGTCCCTGTAGTAGATTTGTGATGATCTGGCGGACGCTGGGAAGGTACACATCGAGGTTCTCGGGCGTAGCTTCTTCGGCAAGGCATGGCTCGAGTACATGACGCAGTTGCTCCGGGACAGACACAAGCTCGCTGGTGATACAGGACAAGAAGTGAGCGACAACGAGCTTCCTTCGTAGTATAGTTTTACGTACGACATGTCAATATTGTAGGCCGCAAAAGCAGTGACTGCCGCATTGAAATCGTTCCCTAGCCGAACGTATACATCGCTCACTTGACTTTCGTCGCATTTGAGTTGACTCCATTGTGTAAGAGATTCAAGGAGTTGCTTGATGGAAACGAGTAGGCGTGTGACGGCTGACTCAACTGCGGGCTGTGTGGTGGACATGGGGCGACGGGACGAGCGGCAAGAATGCAAATACGGTGGTTGTGGTCGTGGATCGGCATATGTCAGTAAAACCCCGTTGAATTGTCGCGGCAAAACGAGAGATCCGGACAGAATTCACGTACATGGCCAGCATGTCTTGCTCCCCTCTCGCTGCGTGTGGAGGAAGATATGGAAAGGTTGTCGCGACGGTGCGTTTGCGACATTGGACCCGATAGAGAGAGGAGGTCAGGGTACAAAGACAAGGAGCGCTGATGATTATTTGCTGCAACTAGTGTACACACGGGTTACTTTAGTACGACGGTGCTCCGCTCCCCGCCAGTATCATCTCATCTATTATCTCATCCTTATCCGTCCGCTTGTATGTCCTAACGGTCTCGCCGTAATCCGAGATATCGTATATCCGGAATCGTCTGTCAAACCTGCTCAAATTAATAAGTCAGTCAACCCTGAAGTGCGAATTGCACGGATCCCCGCACCCAATCTTGCCGTAGCCCGAGTATGATCTGTCTGGTTATCAGAATACCACAAAGTCAAATGTATCAGGCTGACTCACCCTCCGCCACCAAAGCACATCCAAATCCCTTGCACTCTCCTACAGTTCTCCGTGACTGGAATTCGCGCTTGAATTGGAGTCTCTCAGAGCTTGAAACACACTTACCATGACAGTGGCCGTTGCCAACAACCTTGACTTCAGGGATAAACTGAGCATTTCTACGGTCACTCTCTTTTGCCTGTAGAATTCCCTTCTCCATGAAGCCACCGTTGTGTTTGGAATTTCCGGGACTTTCTAGATCATGTTGTCCTACGTCTAATGGTTTCTTAGTGAGCGGATCTATATCGGCATTGCTGTAGGCTTCAGGTCTATTACGAGGTTAACCAGTTGCACTCTCAAAACAAAGTCATCATATCATACAGGGGTATATGGAAGAACATGAGTGCATTAGGTTTTGCAAGCCTTCTTGTCTGTGAGGTCAATTGGTCAGACTGACGCGACCAAATGCTTGCAAAGTCTTTGCCAGTGTCGGGATGGAATGGCCGTTCAATTGGACTGATCGAAGCTGTCAGAAAAATAAGGCGTGGTAAGAGAGGTTGATGTCTTTTCTTTACCTGATTGCTGAAGGAACCAGCTTGTCTGATCCTAGGGCTCGGTTAAACATAGGAAACTGTCTTTTTGTGAGTATTACCTGATGAATCCAGTCATAATCCGTTGCGATGAAGCCGAAAAAACTGAGCAGCCCTCCAGAATAGGCGCCAGAATCCAGGAAATATAGTGTCAACAAATGGGTCTTTGACCTGCATTAATGGTTAAGAAAAAGTACTAAAAAAAAAAACGAAAATATATGAACGTACGCGTCTGCGCTCATTACTTTGAGCACATAATTGCCTACTCCATGAATATCCTTTGGACCTCTTTCCACGAGACTGTAAGGTAACGCCTTCATCAAATCCAACTGCTCCCCCCTCGATGCGCCAATTTCCGAATCGTGATTTCCGAATACAGCCGCCCATGGTATGTTCCGGTCCGTCACTGCCCTCGCAAATTTAGCCAGTACGGACTTGGGATCCCAGGACGTTCCTTGTCCATTTAGTTGATCCCCGGTAAACACCACGAGATCAGGCTTTTCTTCGTCCAAAACATGCATCAGCAAAGAAGATGTCATATTATCCGAGTTGCCGCAGGACTTCGGAGTATCCCTGCAAATGCCTTGCGAAACGGAAAAGTGAAGGTCAGCTATTTGCATTATCTTAAATTTTCCAGAATGCGAGAAATGAAGCGGAGGAGCGCGAGGTGGGATCTTGACGCCTCTACGGTACGTTATCCGGGTAGCCTGAATGGGATCGGCTTTGGATAGAGTGGGTGGCTCGAGTCTCTCAAATCCGTACCATGGCGCGTCGTCACCGTATAATACGTCTAGCTCTGTAATTAGATTCGCCTTTTCTTTTTTGGTCATCTCTGCAGCTGTCTTTCCCAGCCGATACCACATATAAAGAGGGGCCTTGACCACGCCACTGTGAAGTGACTTTTTGACTCTGATCCATCCGTCCGAGGGGGAAGGCTCTTCTCCCGAGGGCAACAGCGTAAGGTCAGTAATGAGATTGACGTCCTGACGCCTTGTGCGTCGGTAGTATATTTCCTGTATACATTGAGGACAATGCATTACTGCATATACACGCACTTACAAGATAGCCAGATACGTAACCGGCTTCCAAGTTGAGATTGCGCGGAATGCGTACCCATTTACCCTTGATGGCGTCTTGCTCTGGGCTGGATGGAGGTGCACAAAGATCCCCGAACAAATGGGGCGGGGCGAAACAGTGACTAACGGTAATTTCAGATACTGTTTACGTTATTAATGCGCTCTCCGCACGAATAAATTATTCCGGTGCTTACATCCCGTGTCATGAGGAAGCAAGGGCGCCCAGACATCCAGCGGAAAGCTAGTAGTGTCTACGAGATCACTGGCTTCAGTTACATTCCACCAATCGACTGTCTTGTCGTCAGACACAGGGACGCCAGATGGGCGTGGTGCGTCGACCGAGCTGTTAAGGACGACAATGTCCCATGACTGCCAACCGAGTCTCTGGATACCTCCGGGGCCGAAGCCTGGTTGGTAAAGAATGAAGATGTAGGTGAGAATGAGGGCAAAGCCCACCGTCGTCGCGAGTGGCGTGCAGACGGTGTTCAGGCCGCCAAACAGGCGGTAGCGACGGGCAGGCATCGGGGGTGTCGCAGTGGGCACTTAAAAAGGAAATTACTGTTTTGCGTTTGACCAAATGCAGGCGTTGCGCAGACTTTATTCCACTGGCTTGCCTCAGCCTGCCCTCGCTGCACGGACAGCCTCGACCCCGCTCGCCGTCCGTCTTCGGCGCAGAAAAAGGCTGGGGGAGGCCCTCGAGGGTGGAACCGACGCCAGGCCAAGCGGCCTCACTCCCTCAGAATATGCACGGTACCAGCGTCTGCTCGCCACCGGAAAGCTCGTCAAGGAGAACGGGGACATTGTGACAGAATCAGAGTACTTTGGACGTGTATTCCGGCGACACTCGCGCGTTCGGGGCTTCAGGACCATCCGACGTGACGGACAGAACATCGTCAAAGTCCTCGCCCAACGAATCTATCTTCCAAACATTATATTCCGTCTGGTCAGGAACAACACACTCCTCGGGCAACCATACAACCCTTATGAGGCGACGTTTCGTGTTCCGCAATCCGTCACCAAAACAGATATCCGTTCTTATTTGCTTGCCGTATATGGCGTCAAGACTACCTACATACGCACGGATAACTACATCTCTCCCATCTACCCCCGGATTGGCAACAAGCGCAAGCCTTTTAAAACATACAAGCGTGCCGTGGTAGGTCTCGTCGACCCATTTTATTACCCGCATCGCCTGGAAGACATGGCGGAGAAGGAAAAGCAGGAGAGGAAAGAGTGGATAGAGCAGAACTACCAGATCCAGCAGCAGAGGGCCACACAGAAGTATGAGCTCCTGAGGTTGACAAAGGGAGGGACGAAGGGATGGAACTTCAAGGAGCCGTTTGCGACGAAGCGGTCGCATATCCTACGGCTGGTAGCGGAGCGGCGAGAGAAACGGGAGGGGGTTGTGTCTGGGATTGTGCAGCAGTGGCAGGCGCAGAGAGCCAAGGGCGAGCGTATCAGCCTGGATGAGCGCAAGCCTGAGCAGCGCGAATTAGAGTAGCTAGCAACACGTGACCTTCCTCCAATGTGCCATGGACAACCCATGGGCTGACCCCAACCAGCTGCAGGAGGCCGACCTCGCCAC
>QFEO01001739.1:0-21456 GCA_003316615.1 Amanita pseudoporphyria
TGTCTCTCTGCGCAGAGTGAGCAACGAGGTCTGCCAGACGAACTGCATCTTGCAACCTCGTCTACGACTTGCTACCTCGTGCTCAAGCCACTAATTTCCTTCATAATGTCCAGACTTGCAAATCTCTCCACGACTTCGCAAGTACCCGTCATGTATACCGCAAACTAGCGCACGACCTTCTTGGAAGGTGCCGGGCCTTGCCTCTGAAGGGCTTCCAGCGTCTATCTGATCTCTCAACTGACCAACTCATACGGGCAGTCAACAAGGCTTCCCATCTCGAAATCGCCTGGCGGACCCGTGCACCGCGCCCCATCCAAGCCAGGGATGCTGTCTCGGAGCTCTATGACGACGACAACTCCGGACTAGAGTTGTCGGGTACTGGCAAGGCGCGGCGAAAATGGTACAAGATAGTGAGCGCCCCGCCAAACGAGGAAGTCGATTGGCTCTCCCCGATAACATCAAAATACACACTCTGTGCCACTAAAAGCGGAAAGGTCGTCTGCTGGGACGTCAAAACTGACAAATGTCTTGCCGAATGGTGCCCTTCAGAAAGATGGGAACTATGGAAATGTAGAGTCGAATTCGAACAGCGCACTGTCTTCTTTACAATGGCAAAGGTGATACCGGCGTCGTGAGTGTCTCGCTTTATTCATTTTCTCGGTTTAACCATTCTTGGATAGATATGATGATAATCGTATCACAGAATTCGTCCTCATGAAGCTTGAATTTTTCGATGATCGTTCGGCTAGCCCGCCTCGACCACCCAAGTTCTCCTATATCAACGGCTTCAAAACTGCGGGTGTAGTAATGAACGTTTTCCTTCTCGACCCATCCCAACGTTTATTATCCGCATTCGTCTTTCTCGCATCGTCTAATACAATTGGACTTTACGTGCTTCCGGACTGGGATAAGGCCGAATACGTTTTCATAGACACAGGTATCGAAGGCGTACGTCTATTTTCCATGAACTATTTGCTTCGCCTAACTTGTATTTGAAAGGTTGTATCCTCAAACTGGTCATGCATTCTTTTTGAGAGGAACATCGTGATCCACTGCGAAGAGAATAATTCAGCATTCCAATACTTTTATCCTATTCCGCTGTTGCGGAAATATAAACGGAAACTTTTTAAAAGATCATCAACGCCACTCCTTATCGGTCGTCTGCCACCCGCAAGAACATTGTCGAAGAAATTTACATTTCCAAAGCTAGATGTTCCCCCTCCAGTCCTCAACCACGCATTCTTTGATGGTGACCCCAATGCGTTTGTCGTTTTCGCAAATGCAGTTCTCACACCAGGAGGGTTACTTTTACCTTTACCTCCCGACATCGCGGCTAATTTGAATGCTGGACTAATGGAAGGCGGTCTAGTGGACCTAGATCAAGCTTTGACACCCCAACAGCTCGAACAACTCTTTACCCAAGCACCACTCGTGACGATAATCCCACCCGATCAAAATCCCCCAGCACTTGCATGGCCCCCGTTTCTGCAGCAACTGGGTCATAATGTACCGTTCCCTGTACATATAGCCGGCAATCACGCCGCTTTGGAAACTCAGCCTACAAACGGTGGCACTGTAGCACAAACAGGCATGGTCGGTGAAGGTGGTCATGCGACCGTCGCTAACAACGGATCCTCAGATACCGAGGAAGACCATGCAGGTGAGGGATCCGACCAAGGTGGCTTTCCCAATCCGTTTCCACTTCCATGGTATCCCGATTCAGCCCATTTCGTCAGACAGTGGTGGCCGACGCTGCCTGGTGTGCCTCGAGTAAGCTGCACAGTCGTTTTGCTCGCGGCGCATGATCCACAGACGCATGCTACGCGATATGTGTTGGCTCAGCACTATTTTAGAGTGCCATTAGATTGGAAGAGCTGGAAGGAGTCGCAGCAGATGGCCGTTTGTTCCGGAAATCATAGGGAAACAGGAACAAAAACACAGAGACGGAAGCTGAACGCTATCAATGGGAATACGTGTGCTAGCGAAAGGACCCTCGCCAATGGGGTCAATGGTGCCTCCGCCGATCGAGCACTTGACCACATGTCATCCTCATCGTTGCCGCAGTCCTGGGTAGATGGGAATGACCACCCTCACGAAGCCCGCGAATCTGATTTTGACACTTCAGATGCCAAGGCGGAATGCGAGTGCGGGTGGGTAGGCGAGCAATACGATAACATGAGCGAAGAAGACGATATAGACAACTCGATGAAGATGTGGTACGTTTCTACGCCGTTTGACGTGGTTTGTGTAAAAGAGGGAGACGAGGAAGAGGATGGACAGGAACGCCCGAGACCGTTAATCGCGGTTGACTTTGGGCATGCGGTGTGGATAGAATATTACGATAATCAGGAAGGGATTGACGGAGAAGGAGGGGTCGATGAGGACAATGCCAGTGATGTGACGTTTTGGGACGACGACGACGAGGAAGAAGAGGAAGAGGAAGTAGCGGAACAAGTCGTCAATGGCACTAGCACGAATGATCAATCGCAAGAAGGATCCAATCCAAGGATCATCCTCGAGCCCAAACGGTTGCGGTTCGTCACCTTCCCACCGTATGATGCGCTGTCGCCTGGTCCGAGCCCTGAGGAGGGGCAGATGGAAGGTGTGGTGCAGACGCTCAAGGTGCCCGATGAGCTTGACCTAGACAACGTCGAGACGATTAACATTGACCAGAGCCAGGGGGCGGTGATAATTAGTGTGAGGGAAGGCAAGATCTTTATTCTGTGTTATGAGTAGTTACTAGTTATGTGGACTGAAAATGTTCAAACCTTATATATGTTGTTGCTGCTAATAGAAGTCTATATATTTATTTTTATGCAAGCTATACTTAGTGGTAAATGTGGTGGTAACAATCTTTCAGTAAGTACAGCTGCCCAAATTCAGAAATAAAAATCCACTCAGATACCCAGATGAACTGAAAGACCATGTGCTACACAAAAATATAACTGTACAGGGTATTCAAAACAGAACCCTAACATAAAAATATCTTAAGCAATCAAAGCGACAATACCAGCGAAGGCAGCTACAATGGCGCCCAACTGCGTTGTTAAACCTGTAACACCGTTAGTTATCTTGGTGCCACTACTCGCTGGGGAGGTGGTTGAAGATCGGGCAGCTGTGGTAGTCGCGTTGCCGCCATGACCTGATGTGCTGTTGGTAGTAGAACCTCGGAGGCCACCTCCTGAGGAGTTACGAGAGACTGGATGTCCGGCCGAGGCACATGCGTCCCAAATCTCTGTTTTGAAAAATGAATAATGACGTTATGAAAAAAATTGATTATGGTTGCGTTTGGAACTCACGCTGGGTGAAATTGGAACCAATGTTAGGGATTTGTATACCCTTGGCCGTAGCGCAGTTGATACACTGGGTGATAAGGCTAATGGACGATGTCGTACAGACACATGCTATGTCACAGCCCTGGTTTTGTAGTTGCAAAGCGGGGGCACACTGGCTTTGACATTGTGAAATGTTTTGTCTGGTGGCAAGGGGATGATGGATACTTGTTGCGTAGGCTACGTGGGTATGATGGACGGCGTCGGCTGGGGTAAATATTGGTGCGTAGAAGTAATAAACCTACTGGAAGTCAAAAGAACGGAAAGGAAAAGAGCGTTGGGGAGTAGCATGGATAGATAAACGACGAGCCCTGGAAGAAAACAGAAAGGACAACAATGCACCTGGAATAGGCTTTATAAGTAGGGAATTCTTCTGTGAAAGCCTTTTTCTTATGCGCCAATCAGGTTGGAGCCGTAATGAGAGCTACCGATCAAAAGTCGTGACCAGGCACCTGCGGCAGGGACTTGATCCCATCAACCGAGTAGCTTGACGACCTCGTGAAGTCAATGCAATTAACGCCCTAACATGCTTTACATACCATACAGACCTGTCAACAAAAAGTTGTTGTGTTAGTGAAATTTGATCCCAAGAGACTCCACAAGACGACGGAGAGATAGTCGTTCACAGCGATACACGTCGTATGCTAGTAATCTGCGAACTCAAACGCATGACGGTGCATCAAAGAGTCTCTTTCCTTGACGCTGATAGGGCGGGTGGGCGCTCTATAAATCTTCTTTTCCTTTCGATAAAAACAAATCCAACGTGGACGAATAAAAAAAAGTGCAGTAGTCGATATAACAATAGTAAAGTACTCCGAATATCGAGGTTTCATGATCGAACAGATAATTTCGAACAAGTACTCTCGGGGCGTTCCGCACATCCCACGTCAAGCTTCGAAGCCCAGTGTTGAAACCGTGGTTCAACTTCATAACTTGGCACCCTAACAACCATCCAAAAAGGTTGTTACCATCATCGCTCTCGGAATCATATTTAACACGTCCCCTAAGATACACAACTAATAACTATTCATGACGTAGAATAATGCTTCACACTAATTACTATTATTGCGCCCAGCCCCTGGTCGTCTCAGCCTGCATGGCATCTTGAAACGAACGGCGAATCACGATCCCGTTTTTAGGAACCACGCTGTTGGATGAGACCCGATTACCAAATCGGCTCTTTCCATACCGAAGTACTCACGTGCCAGTAAGCCATAAAACATAGTCCACTCACGAACCCCATCGGCCACCATGAGCATAGCGCACGGAATACGCACTCTAGGCGTCCTTGGAGCGGGCCAAATGGGTACTGGCATTGCCTTTGTCTCCGCACTGCGTGCCAAAATTCCAGTGCTGCTGCACGACAGGAGCCCTGACCAGGTGAAGAAAGGACTAAGTTTGGTGGACAAACTGCTGGAGAAGGACGTTGGTAGGGGGCGGCTGACGAACGAACAGGCAAAGGAGGCAAGGGCTAGGATTACGGTCGTAGATGAGCTAAAAAGGCTGAGGGATGTCGATATGGTCGTCGAGGTGCGTTGTCGTTCTTGAGTGGTTGGATATGGTTTATGGAGGAAAGAGCATATAGGCTGTTTCTGAGAACTTGCCTTTGAAGCAATCTATATTTTCAAGCTTTGCTCAAGAGTTGAGACCCGATGCGATTCTAGCAACGAATACGAGTTCTATTAGTATTACCAAGATTGCTGCATCCGCTGTACCACAGGGGTTCAGTCCTTCGAGCGAGGAGGGAAGGAGGAGTGCTGGACGTGTTGTCGGTAAGTCTCTATCCCTCCCCTTCGTCGGCTAGATTTTAATTTGCACAGGGGTCCATTTCTTCCATCCTGTACCTGTCATGGTGCGTCACATTTTTGCTTTTTCCGAACTCGCCACCAATTTACTTGAGCAGAAACTTGTTGAGCTTATCTCTGCGCTTCAAACGACACCCGATACGCTCAATAGAGCGCGTGCGTTTGCAGTGGCCTGCGGAAATGGTAATGTATATTGTATCGATGACGCAATCCTGTTTGCTCTAATACATTTCCACAGAGGTCACGACGTCTAAGGATGTTCCTGGGTTTGTTTCGAATGCGTTGTTGATGCCATTTATCAACGAGGTAATCCTTCGTCATTCTTCGTGTCACAATCTCTGACTGTTTTAAGGCAATTATGCATCTAGAAAAGGTGTGTATATCACGCTTTAACAACCGGAAGAGTCGCTTAGATCGCGCATTCGCAGGGCATAGCAACGCGTGAAGACATTGACACAACGCTCAGACTCGGCATGAATCATCCCATGGGTCCACTGCAACTTGGTACGTGTCACGTCTTCCCTAAGCTTTACGCTAAGCTAATATAACTACAGCTGACTTGTGCGTCATGACATCTTATCATCTTTTAATTAATTGCACTGAAACTAAAATTATTAATCGCAGTATTGGGCTTGACACCTGTTTGGCCATTCAGAGAACGCTGTATGAGGGTACAGGGGATTCAAAGTACAGGCCGAGTGTTCTTCTAGAGCGAATGGTGGACGCGGGGTGGCTGGGAAAGAAGAGTGGCAAAGGCTTCTACGATTACAACTGACCAGGCTGCATTTATTTATAGTGTCTGACGTCATCAGTTGTGCCCCAACACCGCGTCCTCGTAAACAAATAGAGAAAAATAACGCGTCCTGATGAGGACGGTGAACTTACCTCTTGCCGTCACAACCCCCGCGACGCTTTCGTCCTCCTCGTCCTCGTCGGCATCATATCGCCTACTTTATCGTGGAGCCCTAAGCTTACCAGACTCCAATCTCACTCTTGATGGTATCACGTTCTGCGCGTGCATTGACACACCGTCGAAGAACCTATCTCGAACACCTAATGGAAGTCACGGTAATGACAGTCTGCTGGAAAACCAACTGGCGCTAGCATTGGAGAGTATGCGTGGGAGATCAACTCTTAGATTCATGGGTACAGTACAACTTTCCGATATATGGATGGATAAAAGTGGAGATGTATTGATGTAAGCGTCCACAGCGCATTAGTCAGAGGAAAATATTAAAAACGCCTAATAGGGACATACATCCAAATGCCATTCTAACACGAACCTATTTCGAGAATGTATTTTGTTTAGGAATGTGTACTGAGCAGGTAGTTCGAAACGCTTTAGGTCCCACTACAGGCGAACAAAAAGGAAAGGAAAAGGAAGCAAAAATTCCCGATGTGTCAGGGCTCGGTGTTAAAATTGCGTTAGGAGATAGCGGTACGCCTTATATTGCCTCTGTTGGAAGGTGAATGTGAGCGACGTATTTTCCAGATGGCCCAGAGACAACATACATGGTTGTATTTGCCAAATTGGGAGCTCAGCACCTAGTCCAGCTGGTGGTTGCCCGGCTTGCTACGCGACCTCTAGATCCTAACCCACGTCCTAGGCTACCCAGACCGGATGATCCAATCCCGAGAAAGCCCCCATTATTCTTATTTGGGTCAAAGGTCACATCAACAGGGACGCATGGACTGAAGAGGGCTGGCAGTAGTGGCAATCTAGGCTCTGTTCATAATGCGCGTGAATTGAAACGAAATGCAAGTATTGGGAATATAGCCGGCAATACGACGAAGAAGCCGAAACTTGATGTGATCGATGCATTCAAGGTGCCCGATGTACCAACAAATGCTAAAGGAAAGGGAAAATCTCGCCAAGCTGCAGATGAAGACGTCTTTGGACTTAACCTTGTCAATGGAGAGAAGAACAATAGCAGCTTTGGCGAAGAGAGCGAGGTCGAGAAAATAAATAAGAACGTAAGTAGTTTCGACTGTCATCTTAAAGGTACTCCATTTGAAACGACAGATAATTAAGAAAGCAACGTTAGAATCTCTGGCGAGGACGAAGGATCCAGGAAAGACTATATTTGTCAATCGTTCACACCCTGAATTCAAAGAGATATTCCAGTGGGTGTACCGGGGTGTTTCCTTTGCATTGGTAAGGCGTGCTGCTCTATATACCTTCTTTTAATAAGAATGAAACCAGCGCGCGCGAATGAAAAGTGCACCAGTCGATGCAGCCATCGTAAAGCATCTTGTTAAGACTCATGTGGGGATGTACGTGAGTGGTCATGGGAGTTCAGGTGCGGCAACGGAAGTCTCGAATGGATAAATCCGATTGTGAATAAAGGCATTCGGAGTACATGTGCTGACTGTCATAATGATCGGACGTTCTCGCATCCTACATCGAGTTTCTTAACATTAAAACTGTATTTCTACTTCTTAACCGATACCCTAATCAACACTTTGCTCTCCAAGGCCACGTTCCATTCTAAGTAATGTGTATGGCACGCGGATGAGCGAATTTGGCTACTTGATAAAATGAGTCTCTTTCGAAATCTGTCTTTGGTGTTGCTATTGACAGTTACATGCTTGTCCAGGAAAGTGGCCCTTAGCTAGAGAACATGAACGATCATGCTTCTAAAGGGGCCGAGCCCATTGGTATTATGCGGCATTCGGATGCATAAACATTCAGCCAAGAATACTTGTGTCACGGTGTTCCGCGGTGTGTTGAGAAAATCAGACTTTTGACAGTCATGAGAGAGAGTACTTCCAGGCCGGAATATTCAAGATGGCTTAGCGCATTTACATCCTGGACAAATTAAAGTTTAGATTTTGTCGTAGATCTAGGTTAAAGGAACTTATCCCCCATTCAAGGTTGGTCATATGGCCTGACATCCGGAAAGCTTACGATGCGATAACCTAAATATGGAATACGAACCCGGAAATGCGAAAGGGGGCTTGTTGTGTCCAATCTCGACATCCGGAGCTTTGATAACGAAAGGACAGATGGGGTACGCTTTGTACCAGTGCTTGACATTCGTTTGGATTACCCGTGGTTTTTTCATTCGCCAGAGGTGTCGTCGAATTCACGTTCTTAGAGCTCAAGAATGGAGTGCCGTCGTCGCATACAGACCTTCACATGCTCCTGGGACGTCAAACTTCTAATGAGAACGCTATAAGCAGCATCCGCATATGTTTTTACAGGCCTGGAAAAATGATAATTAAGTCATAATAGCCGCTGACGGCAATCTGTAAAAAAGGAAAGGCGTTGTGGCTTGGCAAAAACCGCCGAGACTCTTGTCATCAACGTTCAACGTTCAACAGTAGTTATCCTATCTTCAACGCTTTACAACATCGCATCGACGTTAGCCCCTCGAATAGATCACGACAAATTCGTGTTTGAAACTGTCCCGAGCATCCCGAGGCTGCGGTCCACGGTTTGTGGCATATGGCTATGGTTGGTCACGTACAGTCAAAAATTCCATGTCGTTGTCGATGAGTACTGAGGATATGTCTCTTTTTGAATTGGAGGCAAGGTACAATCGAGCGGCCTCTGACGACCAAGACGGTGTAAATTCCGAAGGGAGACTGCCATTGCTTACTTTTTCCTGGCTCTGTGTATAAGTGAGGGAAGGTAGAATGAAGTTATACAGTTTACGTATTGCCTATCCAACATCTCCCCGGTCTAAGAATACATGTTCCATCAAAGACGCCTCGTATGGCTACTCAGTAGTAAGTTTCGTGGATATAATACTATACTTGACGTCCAATAATGCGCTGAACTCTGAGGTACCCCGGACTACTCTTTTCACAAAGAGGTTTGGCTCAAGTGAACTATTGATTCGTCGCATTTACCCAGCAAGGAAGCCTAGAAATGTTATTGTTCATGTAACTTGTCATGCTAGTACATACATGTCTTCCTGTGGGGTCGCAGCGCTTCGCGTACCTAGTACCTTGTTTTACGGCAATCCCACCTTGTTTAGTGGTTTCTGTCGGCCAAGCTCGGCCCTGCAGTATTGAATGGTGCCAAGTATTGGTTGATCCAAACTGGGCAATACGAAAAAGGAAATTAATGGAACTGCGGATGACTCCATTCCCCACCCCAACTAGTGACTGAACCTTCATACAAAAACAGTTGCTTGCGGCGGTAGGTAAAAAATAGAAGGTTGATTGAACACTTTTGATGTCAATGTGATTCAGGTATGAGTAGCATTTCGGATTTCCGGTGTCCGTGGTCTCAACATTTCCTTTTCCTACTAGGCACAAGGAATGGTTAATGGCATGTTGGATGTCATAAACAAATTAGCCCACGATGTACGAATTGTTGACGAGCTTAGTGGCTAGTGGCCTAACGAACTTTAACCCTTGCCTGCGATATTAAAGCAGCCTCCTGGTTGGCTGACACGCGAGAACAGACGGTTTGAATGGAACCATGTTTTACGCACAACAAGTAGGCTAGATCTACTCAAATACAACAATGTCTGGGCACCGGATCGCGAGCATAGGCGCACGGCGCCAGCCCATACATATTCCACCCAACCAAGGTTCGTCTCACCTCCATCTCCCATCTCCCTTGTCGTCCTCTTTGTCTTCACTCCCATCACCCCTTATCCATCGCCATGTGAGCAGTCCATGTTGTCGCTGTCTTCATTGGCCTATCCATCCGATCGTCCGAATCCAACACTCGATAACCAAAATTTTCAACACGCCTCGAAGATGGTTCTCAGAGGTAGGGCTTATTTAATTCGATATCCCCTTCTAACAATTTTTGTCCGCTTTCCTTTTTGCCCTGCTCGCACCATGGGTCGGCCGTACTATTACGCCTGATTTCTCTCGCTCCAAATGGATTTTGACCGACAAAA
This sequence comes from Amanita pseudoporphyria, assembly GCA_003316615.1. NCBI lineage: Eukaryota > Fungi > Basidiomycota > Agaricomycetes > Agaricales > Amanitaceae > Amanita > Amanita pseudoporphyria. The sequence continues at coordinate 10,000 of QFEO01001739.1, forward strand.
CTCCGAATTTCCTTCAGCCGCCACATATAACCCATGTTTTCCGTAGAAAGTTCTGTCGTCACTCTCCAACGTCGCGGTCCCCTCAAAACATATCGCAGTTGACAATAACTACATCCTGTATGTTAAATATCGGGTGGGAGGAGAGTCAGTGTTTCCAACTGTCATACTTCACCAGTCGCCCCCTTCAGAATGTCTTCGCTGCCGCCACTTACAACCAAGGTCCCACCCCCAGCCCTTCGGTGGTACTTATGATAACGGAACTTCCGAGATAATACTTATAGACGGCACCTGGTGTGCTCGCAATAACACCTTGGGATCCCGGGGGCCGAGAAGGTTTAGTTCGACGATATTCTTTACCACTTGCTTTTAGTGACCTGTCGCTCGACGACTCGAATTGGATCTGGACAGACAAAATCAGTAGTCCTGCGAAAATTATGCCGATCTGTGTTCGTGTGTTCTGCAAGACAATTAATGTACTGTCGAAAGTCAAATCAGGCACTATCGTCATTTACGCCGACAAGGAGCACACAGTGTATATTAGTGGTCGGATCTTGACGCAATTACGTGCGGGTACTTACAGCACTAGGAGTTCATACTTGATAACCCTGCAGACGAGGTGGTTGTTGCAGTGTATACTTATAACGATGAAACGGGAGAGTTCGGGCTGGTGCCATCACGACTAAAGAGTTAGATGTGGTCTTTTCGTAATTGTATAGCTCTTGGGCAATGTCTTGTAATAGCCAATGCCTTTTCGAACCTTTGAAATATACAAGTAGCCGTCGTACGAATTAGGTGGTCCGATTGCATTGAATTACATGGCACACAGGTCGACGATATAGATATAAGCGCAATTTATTACTACGGGTGTCCAAGCGACTAAAGTCGCAAGAGTTATGCATCGAATGCATCACATCATACTTCTACTAACTAACAGCACCAGTTACACGTACAAATTCATGAAAGATGGGAATGCGAACGCAATCATATGAAGTGCAAAGGACAACCAGGGCAACTTCCCGAACCCAAAGACTCGTAGGAAGCTCACTAATCCAGCGATCAATGTCAAGACCGCCAAAGTCAGTGACAATACAAGCAATTCAACAATGAGAACTGGAGTGCTTCGCCCAGATAATCGTACACCTCTTCTCACACATAGTTTCTGATGTCTCAAGTGTTGTCGCAACCAGTCTTGGCCTTTAATACAAAGAAGGCCGGTGAGACACCCAAGGGTGAAGCCTGTTAGGATGGACATCTCAGAAAAGCATTGGCCTGAAGGCGTGCATAGGGACTTGTCCGTCGGTGGCATGTCGAAGAATGTTCCGGAGACATGAACAACGAAGCGTGCCTGAAGAGCCACCCAGTCAGTCTCGCTTGTGTACTTGTGATTTACTCACAGAATGAAAAAGCTTGTCTATTTGTTTTTTCCAGTCTTTGTACACGATATCGTCGTACAAAGACACAGAGCCTATGGACTAATATCTTTGTCGATAAGTCGGGTAACACATGATACATTCTAATGCATACCGGGCTAATATCGATGTCGTAGTTCTGTTGTTGCCCAGCAGCTGCTCTATCCATTAGTCTGTTCAGGTTCAACGGAATTTCGTCGCACTGAATGTGGTGACAGGACAGGCGCCTTTATATATCTTTTAGAAATCGACCACCGTGACGATGGAGCAACCCTGAGTCACAATCAAGCACCTTTGGTGTCCGCATGATAACAATCCGACTTCGTTCTGAGGAAAAGCGGAAACGAGTGGTTGCCTCCTACTTACAGTAATGTATATTTAACATTAGGTTCCTAGGTTCAGAGCCCGAAAACAGCACGTCGGCGCACAGACTAGAGTGCACAAAAATAGCGAGATACATTAGTTATTTGGAAAATGTGAGTCTAGCACACACCTCGCATCACCCTGTCTAGGCCTGTATCTAGCTGGCAAGTATGCATGAATGGCTGTAGAGCCTGACTACACAGCACACCACTTTACCAAGACGTGGAGCAACCGGAAGTATTCTCGATATAGCCGTCGTCTCGCGTTTTAGAGTTGCGTATGGAGTTACATATCCACTGCACTACAAAGCTTACAGTGGCGCGTCGTGTCACAGTCCAGTCACACGCATCTTACCCTTTGATGCTCATGATGATCACTGGCAGTACCTGATGAAGATTCCAGCCCGCTTGCGTATCTCTGCCGCAAAAAACCTTTCCGAATCCAAGTGATTATCAATAGGCTTACATGGCCCACTGCCAATGCTATCACCTTGTCCATGCGCCGTTGAGACGCTAGCTCGAGAACGTCCTTCCACTCTTCCTTCGTCACTCGAGACATGTAATAACCGGAATTGCCACTCCAGCTTGGCAAGGAGCAAGCAACTGGCCCTTACGATGGATACAACTGGCGAGAGTCGAAATATGAATGGATACAAGCCATCGCGAACAGTGTTGACGTCGTAGTCATTCCTGTTTACCGTCTGGCCCGCCTTCGATTTCTACGGTATTCTACTTGTTATGAAATACATCAACTCAACTCCTGAGCCTTCTGTCTTTAGAAAAATTATGTCGTCCATTGCCGCTCGGCTTGCAATTAACGCCTGACTGCCACAGTGTCGCTGAGGGGGCATGCTGGAAATCATGGCCTTCGTGAGTGTGGGAATCGGTCGTCTGAAAGTATGGATGGTCAAAGCTATTCCCCGACAATTAAAAAAGTTCTATTACACTCTCCGGAAAATTCTCTTCCAGGTAAATACGTGAGTTTTCTGAAATGAGGGCCGTCTCTATAGTACCACGTAGTTTCTCGCTGCACGCAAGCATCGCATAGATTCGACGCGTTCCGCCGGCTCGTAACACAACTTGTCAACCAGTAACATTCTGGTCAAATCGAACTCCGTCCAATTGTCCAAAGTCATTATACTGTTGATATATCAGACCCTGATGGACTCCTCCCTGTGGCCGTAACTGAATTCCTCAACCTGCCTTAGACTGGAAGCTCTACTGGTCCAGAATATAGAATTGCCCTGTATTTGATGCTCATGCCGAAACTAAAACTTTCTGCGGACCTCATCCAGACGGCAACCCCCCATTTTGGCCAAAGAGGCTCAAACGCAGGAACAGACGACAGCTGCCCTGGCAACTCACGTTGTAGTGCTCTTGCAGCCGGCTGTTGACTAACCGTCTCCGCCAGAGACGGCAACGCTAATAGCGAAGCAGATGAACAATTCCAAGCCGAGTAATAAGCGTGCATTCTGCTCCTTGGCTGGTTCTGTTTTGTTTTGAAGATGACAGTATTCTTTCATCGGAAAAAGGAAATGGCTTTGCCAAAAGTATTTTGCCTGCTTTGGAGGCATGTCTGAAGTCTAGCTCATCTACCGCCTTGACAACAAGTGGGGAGTCCGTATTGCCGTTTCCGTTCTTCACGAGCTTGGGAAAAGTTCGGTAGCCGAAAGCGTCAGTTTTTTAAGAATTTATTAGGATCCACAAGTTCATGGAATCATGGAAACTATGATAGATCTTTATATGACGTCCGTTTGAAGCGATTTTTTTTTTCGACTAAACAATGAGATGGGTACGCATCGTGCTCCTTGAATTTCTTTGAGTCGTTTTGTAATAGCCATGCACCTGATTTTTACATTCAATATATAACAGTGTACAAATCGAGAATATAAGAAAAAGACAGGCGGCATCCTTGGGGGCGGCGGAGGAATTATGGTTCAGGATAGTATTAGATATGTGGCAAATAAGATCATTAAAGCGGAAAAAATCGAAGCTTGTATTAGTGGTTTGGCTGAGGGGGAAGAGAACAAGAGGAGAAGGCCAGGCCGTATCCCCATATATTGCGCCTTTCGTCGCAGGGTACCTCCCTTCGTCAGCCTGTCCACCAGCATCTTCCAATCGTCATCACCGTTCATTGGGGTTTTACTTCTGGTGTGGATCATACCCTGCAATCTAGCGATCCGTAATGCAACATCGCATCCAATGAGGCATGCCTGCCCTTCTGTTAAGAGTCTGTTATCCTCAACCAGCTCGCGGATGGCCGAAAATCGCCATTCCTTGTCCCGAATCCCATGCTTTCTTGCGAGCTCCAGCTTGGTAATGGCGTCCAAATTCACAAGGCTTAAATGGCTCACTGCCAATGACATCACCTTGTCCATGCGCCATTGAGATGCTAGTTCGAGAACATCCTTCCACTCTTCCTTCGTCACTCGAGACGTGTAATAACCGGAACTGAATATTCAAGTACAGCAGATTAGAATGCGCGAAGTATAATGTGGTGGTAGAATCTTACTTCTCGCGTGTGAGTTGCAGTAGAAGTGCGAATGTGTCCTTTTCTACTGCGTCGCAAGTGAATGGTTTTAGTGGTGAGCCGTTACCCGCGAAGACAGCTCCTGGAATCCCATTGTTAAGAGAAACATTCCCGAAAAGTTGTTGAAATATGGGAGAATCTTGTAAGTATGCCTTGGGGAACTTGAAGATTGTATTGTTAAACTGGGTCGGTCATGATGAACGACACGCAAGTGTCATAATATTCTGGCTTACCACAAAGCATACTTCGTCAAGGTAGAAACCGTCATGCTTTTCATAGGGGGAAATGACATCCTCAGAGTGTAGACTGTTCGTTCGTTCCATTCTTTCCTGTTTTTCCAGTCTCGTGTTGTCGTTCATGGATGTTGCGGTTATACCTTAGGCCTCACCAGGTCCATTCCCACTTTTATCCATCAAAGAAGACTATTGCACGCGGATGCAGCGTGTCCCTTTCTTTTGATATCTTTGCGCAGCAGCTTCATCAAGGACGAAAAAAGCTCGCTGCTACTTTATTACACCATGCCAGACTATCATCCACTCACTCATTGGGCTAGGGGATTCACAGAAAATAGCATTTCCAATAAGATGCAACGCGAACCCGAGCAGTTTTAAAGAGCGTCAGTCGGGAATTTTGAGATCTCTTTGTTTTTTTAAAAAGTAGCTTCAGGTATTATTGAAAGAAGACCGCGATCAATGTCTAGCACAGTTAGCAGCTGGCGCTTCCCACGCCAACATTTTGGTACCCAAGCTCAAGTTCGAATCTGCGGTTCTACCTTGTCGTATGAGCACCGCTCCGGCTCGGCGAGGAATGAACAACTGGGCTTTACCATGAATACAACTGGCAAGACTCAAAATATAAATGGATACAATCCATCGAGAAAATTGTGGAAGTCATAATCATCCCTCTCGCTCGCCCCCGATTTAGTTTTCCATACTTCTACGGATTGCGGCGGTATTCTACTTGTCATGGAATACGTCAACTCAACTTCTGGACCTTCTGTCTTTGGAGAAGGTATGTCATTCATGATCTGCCGCTCGGCTTGCCAAATGGACCATTGATGCCTGACTACCGCAGTATCGCTGAAGGGGCATGCTGGAAATCATACGCAATTGGCCTTCATCTGTGGTAAAGTATGGATGATCGACGATCGTATTTCAGACAGGCCGGTTATGCCAATATAAGACTGGTTCAATCGCCTCAACTTATATCGCGTAGGCGGTGTTGGAACCTGAGCGAGGGAAAGAGGGGGTTGTTCGACACCGGGTCCTATCATAGTTGTGGTCTGGGTTCATGATCTATTTCCATGTTCCAGATTAGACATTCCGAATGAGCCTACCTTTGCAGGCTGCGGCTGTAATTGCCAAGTTTGACAGGATTCTAATCCACTTTGGCAACCCACAGGTCCTGCGATTGAATGGTTAGAAAAGTGAAGCCAAACGCCTTTGATCAACGTTGATTAATTGATTAGTAAGACGAATTATGGCATTTGACCGTTCATTCTAGTTTATTCCTCTTCACCCGCCTAGTTCCAGCTCGCCATGGTCAATTGCAGCACTGCTGGTAAGCTCAACTCAGGCTGACACACCAAAACGTATCAGTGACTCGTCTACAGCCAGGCCACTTCAAAACCACTCCATGGCTACTACGAAGGGAAGGTTTGGCGGGCATGGAACGGGCGGTTGTCCATATACTGAAGAGGAATTGAACCTCAATGTTCGAAGAGCCTTTAAAGAGCTTCGATGGGATTTCATGGGGTACCCTGAAAATCAAGTTTGCAAGACTACGGCTTCAGAGCAAAAGCCAAGTCTAAATAATCCTGTCGCAAACCCAACCATAGATGCGAAGACGCAGCCGGTACTTAAACCTTCTGCTCTTGCCTCGAATCCGACTCGGTATGTCGTTGAATGCGTGAATGGAGCAGTTCGGGTCATAGCCGTGCCCACAACCCCCACAAATATGAGCACGACAACCGAGGGCAATGCCGGCATGAACAGTGATACCACCTCGAATCCTCGAGAGGCTTTTGGCCTCGCCGCCAAGAACTCGTCATGTCCCAATCCAAATGTGCAGAGCGGTGCACCTTCGCCTTCTCAGCACATGTCATCGAATGTGACAAGTTCTTGTGCGCGAAAGTGGGACCCGGCTACACAACAGCTGATGTTTTCTGCAGATGTGAATTGTTCCAGCGTTGCTGATGGGGGATCTGAGATGGACTTAGATGGCTTTGGCTTAGATTCTGTCGCAACCTGGGCATCCTTATCACGGGACGATCGGGCCCCACATCCGAAATTTTACTTTGCAGATGGCACACTAGAGCTCCTGGTGAGTATGTGCTCGCCGCATTTGTAGGTTATACTGCTCATAATGGCTACTGACAGGTTGAGGACACCTTATACAAGGTCCACCGTCATTTCTTCGAACATTATTCTTCTTTTTTCCTCGCAATCTTCACTTCCATAAAATCTGAATCGTCGGTTCTGTCCGCTGCACCCTCTGCTATTCAACTACGAAGTCCGATACGTTTACCAGACATAACGACGATTGAGTTTGACCGACTACTCTCTATCATATATCCAACGTACGTTGCCTATTCTCTTGTCGTATGAATACTGGCTGAAAGCCAACAGTTCGTTTTCACAGTGCGATATCACCTCCACCGAAGAGTGGATCTCTATCCTCAACCTCGCGTGTAAATTAGAATTTACAAGCATCTGCGAATTGGCAGTGAATAACATAACTCCGAAAGCATCCTTTATCGACAAAGCCCTTCTCGGAAAACGTTACGGGATTATGTCATGGGTTATGGACGCATACAGTGAGCTATGTACACGTGAGAAGCCACTTACCATCGAGGAAGGGAGAAAGCTAGGGGTTGACTCGGTCATCAAGATTAACGAGCTCAGACATGAGCTATTTTTCAATGCCAGCGCTGGGATGGTGAGACCAACTATGTAAAATTAACCCATGGCTTAAATCAAAAATCAACCAGGTGCCTGAGTCAATGTCAAGATTCACCAGCGCACATAGTTTGAGAACTTTCGACGAGTTGCCAGAGAAGATCATCCAGCATTTCAAGCTGCACACGATGGAGGATGGTGTACCAGAGGACGATGGCATATATTTTAAGATGTGAGTCAGTATTCTACACCATAATTGTGAAGAGGTAACCATATTTGACAGAGTGTTAGACGCTAATCAATGAACGCGGATATTTCTCATTTATCTTTCTCATTTTGTCGAGCAACTGTATTAAGCAATGCAATTTGACATTTCTGTGATAGCAAAGTCAAAGGCTCTAACAAGTCTTCACGCAATCCAACTGCACTGGTAGATTTAAATGCGGAAACTGATGTTTTAAAACTGTTAAGGTTAGAAGGTAGGAAATGCGCAACAGAGCAATCATTGTTATGATCCCAGCTCTGCGCCTTGTTCAAAACACAACGTGGCCAGCTCTATAAGCCCAATACCCTATAGTTCTACCTCTACTTCACCCCTGGAACGCCGTATCAAACAAGTAGTCCTCCAACCAAGCTTTGAAGTCTTGTGTTCGTTGTCGCGCTTCAGCTCGTCATCACAGTCGGAGTTAAAGACATACTGTCTTTTAGACTCGCTGCGTTCCTTTGATGGCTACACTTGCAGTAGTTCGCTGCATAAACTATATATCTATGTTCGCTGTTCGCCAAAGCATTCTTGCGTCTGGTAGCAGTTACGGAAATGTCACATCGGCAATACTACTAGTAGAAGCCCGTTCCTTCAAGTCGTTCTCATTATTCTTGGCCTTACAAAAAAAAACCATAGTTCGCCTTTTCGAATTCGGGCCTGCGACCAACGCAATGTAATGTAGATGTGGAATCAGGTAAAGGCCCAGCGCTTAGATGACGAATTAAAAGTAAGATAGTGAAATGGTATACAGCTCAAAATTGCTTGACTTACAGCTGGGAAACTTCTATACCAGGCTAATATTGTAATAGTCATAATAGTTACGTTCATATCTCCAAGTCGCTTTCCTCGGACGAGCGGAGGTCAGGCTCGGCAGTTTAACATGGGACACTACATGATCGTCCATTTTGGTCAGGATAACCGGCAACTCGCACTTGGGTTTAGAAGAAAAGAGTAACTTGACGCGTCTCAAGAGCGATACCATTGGAGGAGTTGATGGTTGCGCTGTGGGTTGCGTCATCCTAGGGGAATCCCTCTTATAACCATTTGCGGCGCCTGTCGGAGCCCCTAAAGCCAGCAGCAGTGCTAGTGCTAGTGATCGATCGGATAACATAGAAATGTATTGATCCGAGCGGAAGGTACAGGAGCTGCCTCTTATATATATTCTATTCAGCAGGCAATTAGGGGTGACTTCGAACGACTGCGTTGGCTGACTTCCTTGACGATAGTGCCACCGATCTATGACACTTTAACGCCATGAACCAGACCTTGAATGGTTCTGTTACGCTTCCGAAATGCGTGCAGTATAAGTCGGCAGGGTAACGAGTCGTAGCATGGGCACTGATCGTTTCAAACGTTGTCTAATTCAGCAACACGATCCCAGATCGAACACAGTGGGTCATCACGGTCCTTGGGATCTAATCTCCTGCACCCGTCTACGAATTTCCGCCATACGCATGTCTCCAAATTCGCGTGCATCACTTCGAGCCTGTTTGAGGTCAGCTGCAGTTTGTTTATGGCGCTTATCCAAATACGTCGGAAAGACGATGAATCCTGGTACAATCCCTATAACGAGCGACTGTCGAAAGCAGATTAACAATATACCATTTTTCAAGACAATTTCGAATTATTTACCAGCACTCCGAAAATAATGATAGCACAATCCTTAAAAGAATTCTCCCGATTCGGGCTCCATGCATCTTTCGCCTGCTGCTGCCGTGCAAAATGTTCTGCGTAGCCAGGTTGACGACTTGCGTGAGCCCAGAACGCATTTCTTCTCCTAGTGAGTTCAGACTCGAATGGATCGTCTGACGGATTGCGATAAGTGCGTCCACCTTCGAATCCCCCTTTACCGCGCAACGCATCGTACGCAGCGGCTATAGCCTGGAAACGCGAATGTCGCTCTTCTGGAGGTAAAGTCCGACAATGGGGCGAGTCAGGATGGTATATCCGCACGAGATCATAGTCTGGGCAACGCGTCCCATCACGACAAAAACATTATTATCAAACTTATACAAAAGAAGGACCGGGCTGACATCTAGCTTTAATGTCTCTCTGGGAGGCACCGTAGGGTAAATGGAATATTTGGTGAGGGGTAGGCTTGCGATGATTTGGGAATGGGAATCGGTGAAAACTGTTGTTTGTATTTGAACTAGTAGAGAATGCTGCGCTTGTTAATCGGCATTGTACAAGAACGTGAAGTTGAGGCGGCAGGGTCGCCAAACGAAGCATGTACTGTGGTAGGGCAGTAGGAATCAGGACTCGGAACAAGACGCGATATCGCTTATGTGAGCCCTCAGGTTATTATTGTACATACTTACATCTAGAAAACGTAGCAACAAGGAACTTTTGATCTCCGACTCCACTGAGCCCGTCGGATATTGTTCTTAGAGTTAAAGGCATGGAATCGTGACGCTTTATTCCAACTTGGTCCTTCTCTCCAGAACTTCCGTTCCGCCACTAGTTTACATCGCATCGGCTCTCTTAAGCATGGAATCATGGCGCTTTATTCCTTCTCTCCAGAACTTCCATTCCGCCACATATCACGGTCCGTCTCGACTGATGAGCGAAGGGACAATACAGTCATCCTCGTCTTTGTAGAATGCATTGCACGACTTCATTTCTGCCCTCATAGCGCCAGGCGATACGATTAACACTATTCTCCCGACAATTGAAAGGCTCTCCGGAACATTCTCTTCCAGGTAAATACGCGAGTTTTCTGAAATGAGGGTTTATCGACACGTCTCTATAGAGTCACCACGGAGTTTTTCACTGCATATAAGCATCCTATAGATTCGGCGCGTTCCGCCGCATCCTGACCAGATCGAACTCCGTCCGATAATCCAAAGCCATTATATCTACTGTTGATATATCAGACCCTCATGGACTCCTCCCTGTGGCCGTAACTATATTCCATGTGTTCGGTGCTCACGTCATTTTGGCCAAAGAGGCTCAAACGCAGGGACAGGCGACAGCCGTCCTGGAAGCTGTCCCGGCACCTCACGTTGCAGTGCTCTTGCAGCCGACTGTGGGCGGACCGTCTCAACCAGAGGCGGCAACGCTAATAACGAAGGAGATGAACAACTCCAAGCCTGCCCGGGAATCAATAGGGTCGTCTATCTGGCCTGCTTGTCGAGATTGAAGTTCGCGAGGAGATTTTGGTGCAATTTGTCGACTTGGCCCACCATCCTCTCGTCTGTTGGTTATCATTTCCTCATGCTACTACTTAGATAGGTATAGATTGGTTTGTGCCAGAAAATCGGCGTTAATCCTCGCGACCTCGCAAGCAAGAAGCCTGATGTTTTGCTGCAGCGTCTACTTACTGCGTCAAACATAGATGTGAAGATTCGTTACACGTACACCAGGGACAGTCAAGTAGCATGGGTTTCCAGGAGATCAGTTACAATGCGGTCCAAACTTTGGCATTTGTATCACCCGAGATCTTGTTACTAAGAGTATATGATCAGTTACGCGCGGATCTGAATCCGGCTTTAGTCAAGGGCTGGATGACACGGGCTTTGACATATGGAGAACTCTCTAGAAGGGACGACATATGTAGACGGCGGGATAGACATGTTTTTGCACAGCAAACTGTGCTTATTGACACAGATCTGTCCTATCCCAACAAGGCGGGAGCTTGGTCAGTCAAAGGCAAAGGTGTGGGCATTACAAAACGGGAAGATATTCGAAAGTCTCTCGCGAACAAGGGATCTGGGACCATGACATTGACCAAACAGCAGCAAGCGCTTGTACAAGCTCAGCTGGAGAAAGAAGCAAAGATATGATAGCACGCCACGTCTATCAAGGCCGACTTTGAATTTCATACGAAGCCTGGCGTCGACTGGTGTGTAGGAGTTCCGTCCTTATATCTTTCATCTCGCTTCCCTTCTAATTGATGGCGCTCTTGATCATAGCTCGCCATTACTTAGAGAGAGCTAGAGCGCACTCAACGTGTACCTGGTGAGTCGCAAAGACTAGACGATCGTTGACCTGGGTA
>QFEO01001748.1:0-11489 GCA_003316615.1 Amanita pseudoporphyria
TTTTCATGCATCATTCTGCTCTCTGCGGCTGTGCCAGTAGAACAGCTGCACCCAAAGAAAGGAAAGACTTACCAAGTACCCAGTGAATCAGGATCTGAAAAATCGTTTCATGATCCTAGTGACTTCCCCCAGTTACCAAAGCTTGCCATCGCATCATCATCAACACTACTACCGATTAGTAGGACTGAGTCAGAGAAAACAGTGAAACTGAAGGAAGACTCACCAAAGACTCCACCGCCTCCGAGAAGAAGCCCAACACCTCCACCCCCCAGATCTCCTACTCCACCCCCAGGACCCCCAGACAACCCACCACCACCACAAACCCCACCAGAAATAGACATGGCTGACAGAACCATGCCAAACACTAAAGCTCCCACACCCAAAGCATTTACCGGCGATCGAAACGAAGTGCTTGATTTCATTACGAACTGTGAAATCTACTTTGAACTAGTTAAAACATACACCACTGACAAAGACCACATACTCTTTATCTTGCTACTATGTGGTGACCAAGCAAAACGATGGAAAAACAATAAAATGGTGGAATATACAGCAACGCCAGCAAAGTGGGAAAATTATGCCAATTTTAGGACAGAGTTCCTAGACAATTGGGGAGAAATCGATAGTCCAGGAACGGCTATCACCGAGATCTATAAATTACAGAAAGCAAAGATGTCCATAACCGGATATACATCCCAATTCAAAGAATTAATCCGACAAGCACAGATTACAGAGGATGCCGCTGCCATACCACTATATACACAAGGACTTCCAGGAGAAGTCGTATGACAGGTCATGATGTTCAACCCTACAACCCTTAAAGACTGGTATGACTACGTAACACATGCTAGCAATGCCAGGAATAGAACTGCCATCTTGACGGGACTACCTTATCACACAAACAACAAAGGGCAGGGACAATCACGATACAAAGACCCTAACGCAATGGACGTCGACATGATCTCCATTAATGGTATGACTAAAGAAGAAAGAGAACGGCACTTCAAAGATGGATTATGTTTCATATGCCACAAATCGGGACATCAATCACGAGATCGCTCACAGTGAAAACAGGGAGGACAGAAAAAGGCTGGAGGAAGCAAGCAAGGAAAGGGTAAAGGAAAGGGGAACTGATTCAACCACTGCTCCATAAGGAACACCACGACAGGTGATGGAGACAAAGAAGAAGAAGAACAGTCTGAACCAGAAGACAGGGAGAGTTACACGAAGATATGTGCCCTGATAAAGAATTTACCCCATGAAGAACAGATCAGAGTATTAATGGACACAGACGAGGATTTTTGATGACAGGACATACCCCGATGGTTACCAACCCTGATAACGAAACAATAGAGATACGTGCCATAACTGTAAAATCTATCATGAATAAAACGATTTCACTACCAACCTCTATTGTAACGAGCAAACCCATCGAAATCCAAGCACTAGTTGACTCAGGAGCAGAAGGACAATTTATCCACTCACAATTAGCCACACAATTAAGAAGAGTTCCATTAAAGAAAACAATCAAAGTACGAAATGTTGACGGATCCAAAAACAAAGAAGGGGAAATTACGGAAAGATGCCTACTGCCGATCAATATCAATGGAAAAGAAATGACTGATTGGTTTTATGTCACCAATCTCGGCGATCAGGATCTTATCTTAGGACTGCCTTGGTTAGAGCAGTACAACCCAAAGATAGACTGGAAGACAAAGACTGTGGAGTTCCCAGACTCCAACGAAACCAAGATTCGTGTTGCGCTGAGGAATCACCTTTTGGGTCTAGAAAAGGGATTACAGCACGAATGGGATGAGGATCTCGTGGTACGGTTCTTGACGTCACACAAGAAGCCCGAGCCTGCGGATCGACTACTTTGGAATAACACTTCCCTGTGGGAAGAGGCGCAATACAGCACGGATGCTTACAACCTGAACCTATTTAGGTTCATCAGCAAACTCTGGTTGCTCCAGGGTGCTATAGGGTGCTACAGGGTGCTATGGATGTTGCAAACACAGGGACCCATGTTATGGAGTGCTATGGAACTCTCTGTAGCATCCACCAGAGTTCACTGATGTTCTCCCCTGCACAGCAGATGGCGCACAAGTACACTAGTCAAATGATGGACAACCAAAGTAAAACTCCAGGACAGGAGAAACCCGAAATGAAAGATGGGAACAAGAAGATGCTACCCCCGGAATACAAGGAATGGACTTCCATATTCGAAAAAGAAGCAAGTGAAAGATTCCCCGATGCTAGACCATGGGACCATGCCATCAAACTCAAAGAAGGATTTGTTCCTAAGAGAGGAAAAATCTACAATATCTCACCACTCAAGCAAAACTCACTTGACATCTGGATTAAAGAACAATTAGTGAAAGGATACATCCGACCATCGAAATCACTGCAAGCCGCACCCTTTTTCTATGTAGAAAAGAAAGAAAAGGGAGTACTACGACCATGCCAAGACTACTGCTACCTTAACGAATGGATGAAACCGAATTCGTACCCCTTACCACTTGTATCAGACCTAATGGTGAAACTCAAGGGATCAAAGTTTTTCACTAAACTAGATCTATGATGGGGATACAATAATGTCCAAATAAAGGAAGGCGATGAATGGAAGGCAGCATTCATAACAAACAGAGGCTTATTCGAACCAACTGTAATGTTTTTCGGACTACGCAATTCACCAGCAACCTTTCAGGCTATGATGGATGACTATTTCAGAGATATGATCAATGAAGGATGGTTAGTAATCTATATGGATGACATACTCATCCATGCGCAGACTCAAGAGGACCTTGAGCAATGAACGAAACACGTTCTGCAGATGCTAAAGGAAAACGACTTATTTCTCAAGATGGAGAAATGCACATTCACTCAAACAGAAATAGAATTCCTCAGAATGATAATATCCCATAACACGATCAAGATGGATCCGATAAAACTTGCTGGTATTGCGGATTGGCCCCCGCCCACCACAGTTAAACAAACACGATCATTTTTAGGATTTGGAAATTTCTACAGAAAATTCATATCAGGATTTGCACATATAGCACGACCGCTACACGACCTAACAAAGAAAAACAAGATATGGGATTGGACGATAGAATGCCAAGCGGCATTTGATTTATTAAAAGAAAAGTTTATGACCGCTCCAGTACTTTTGATGCCCGACACCACTAAACCATTTACACTTGAAACCAATGCTAGCAAATGGGCAATAGGAGCCATCTTATCACAAAAAGACAGTAACGATGTATTATGACCCTGTGGATTCTTATCACATTCATTAACCCCAACGGAACGAAACTGGCAAATCTATGACAGAGAATTCTTTGCCATTATACATGCTCTTTCAGAATGGCGCTACCTTCTACTTGGCGCACCTTACCCTATCGACATACAATGTGATCATAAAAACTTAACATACTACTGATCACCTCAACGACTCACTGCCAGACAAGCCCGCTGGTGGCACGACCTATCCAAGTACCATTATACCCTGCAACACGTACCTGGAACGAAACTTCAACAAGCCGATACCCTCTCACAATGACCTGATCATACCCAGACTGATAACGATACTGATGACATCACTATCTTTACCGACAATCATTTCATTAATATCATTAATCTCACACTCTGAGACCATATTATCACCACATCATTGACAGATGACCTAGTAACCACCATCAAGCTATGCTTAGCAGATGGAACGCCACTGCCACTTTGCACGGCTATCTCTGACTGGTCTATCACCAACGGCGCCCTATTTTACAAAGGGAAAACCTATGTCCCACCAACTGATCATCTCCGAATCGACATCATATGTGATATTCACGACTCTCTTGTCACCGGACATCCTGGTCTTTTCAAGACCATTGCTCTCCTAAAGCAATCCTACTGGTGGCCTGGCCTCACCATCTTAACAAAGAAGTTTATCGACGGATGCGCTATTTGTCAGCAAATGAAGCCTAATACCCACCCTACTGCCACCCCTTTATTCCCTATTATTAGTCACGCCACACGCCCATTCCAGCAAATAACGATGGACTTCATCACCGATCTCCCCCTCTCCGATGGTTTTGATTCTATCTTTGTCGTGGTCGACCAAGGACTTACAAAGGGAGTAATTCTTAGCCCTTGTAACAAAACAATCACAGCAGTACAAACTGCTGATTTGTATATTAATAACATATTCCGACGACACAGACTACCGGATACCATGATATCAGACAGAGGACTGCAATTTGCCGCTAAAGTCTTCAAGGAGATAACAAAAGGATTACATATCAAGCACAAAATGAGCACCACCTTTCATCCGCAAACAGACAGACAAACAGAACAACTCAATCAAGAACTAGAAATATACCTCCGAATATTCTGTGCATACGAACCCCACTCTTGGAATAAACTCCTACCAATAGCAGAATTCACGCATAACACAAAGGAACACCAAGAACTGAAACAAACCCCGTTTTACCTGATGTACAGAATGAACCCCGCATCTATTCCTGAAGCATTTGAGAAGATCACCACCCCCACAGCAGAAGACCACCTCAAATCGCTAAATAAAGCTAGAGAAGAAGCACTAGCAGCACACAAACTCGCATGTCTAAAAATGACACAACAAGTCACCCACCACTCTAAGCCCTTTAAGAAAGGACAGAAAGTATGGCTAGATTCACGGAACTTATGCATCCCATATGAATCATGGAAACTTGCACCAAAACGAGAAGGACCCTTCCTTATCAGTGACGTCTTAGGACCACTAATGTACAAACTAAAATTACCGACTCAATGGAAGATCCACCCCATGTTTCACACCACTGTACTAACCCCGTATAATGAAACGGATGTACACAGACCTAATAATACACAACCACCACCTGACCTCATCAATGGATCAGAAGAATACAAAGTCGAAGCAATAATCGCTCACTGATCAACCTGAGGACACCACTATCAATATTTGATAAAATGGAAGAACTTTGACAGTTCTAATAATACGTGGGAACCCGAACGAAACATCACTAATGCGGACGAGATACTAGAAGAATATAAAAGAAGGAAGAAACTCGCCTGAAGAGTTCTCATCCCCACTTCTTCACCCATGTCATCTCAACAACAAATCATTCACACCATCACCGACTTCGCGTTTACTACCCCCGGGCCTACCCCAGATGACTCCCCATTATCTGTTCAATGTTCTGCCTCCCCCTCCCAGGCGTCTGAACAAGATCCAAACGACTTTTATATCGACGAACACAACAACTGCATCAACGCCACGAATGCAGATGCCCCCACCATCATACAAACATCATCGCGTTGTGCCCCCCCTGACTACTCATCAGATAGAAATGCTGACACAATACTACCAGTTAATGAGCATTCGAATGGAGCTACAGTTGCTCATCCGCTCATCCGAGTCAGTAATGACTCAGATACTGTCATGTCTGGTCAACAAAGCACTGCCACACGAGCAGTTGCTCCCCCTCCTGAGGACCCTGTCACCCCTCACAACCGCAATACTGAAATTACAGAAGAAGATCAATGACTTGGATATGCCCCTGATCCTTCTGGGTTCTACGATAGAGAACCGTTTTCAGCCATCACCAGACTCAATGAACCGACCTACAAGGACATCCGCGACTGCGTCCAGGCAACAGTCACCTATGGTCGAATCCCCATGAACAACGAAACCCAGGAACAGATAATCTGAATCTGGTTCCTCATCTTACAGCACGAAATACGAGCAGCTCTGATAGCCCTGGCAACAGCCAACTGGAACTTCAACGCCATAAACCTCCTCGAGACCATTGCAAACATCAGCACCATGATCTGGCCTATCGAAACCGCAGATGGACCAAACCTCCTGCAGTTCACTGTCGACCTCCTGCATCGACTCATTCGAGCCGATATAGAACGATACATAATACCAGCAATAGAGGAAGTACGCCAACATTCGATAACAGTCTCTCACATAGAAAGAAACACTTGTCAGTTTCTTGTGCACCCAACCTGGCACCTTCCACTTTATGTCGCCCCCGACCGTCTCCGAGCAGTACGCTTTACAAAGGACGCTCTGGATTACGCCACAGATATGGAATACCATGCAGAGAAAATATGAAACCTGGCCAAACAGCAGCTCTCAGGATGCGAAACAGTCTTCCCCTTACCATACAACCGCCAACCACAATTTGCGTTTGGTGACCTGCAGGCTCAAGCAGTCGCTACTGCAATTAACGAGCTCAGTAATCATGGAAAGTTACGTCCGAGCGCAGCACCAACTACCCTACTGGCAGCTAATAAGCGACCTAATACGCCACCACAAGGTACCAATAGAGACGTTACCCCCAAGGCTCCACACGCCCACCTCGCTCCCAGTAACAACCCCAAGCACAGCTGTCTCATGTGTAACAGCCAAGGACATCTCACCATTGACCATCCCCACAATGTTGACACTCCGGTTACCACCAGGAAGAGGCCAACAATTAAACCGACACTTTCTAAATGCCCAGCTAAGAACGTTGTCACCAGACAATTCATGTCCTCTGCCAAGGTTAAACGATGAAACAATAACCTCGCCTCATCTTCTACAGCCCCCGCCCCCTCCTCTTCTTCTGTCCAATTACAGAAGATATCCAGAGAAATGGGACAACCCTTCAAGGATGACCTACAAACAAAAATGATGCTTGGCATTGCTACCAACCAGGATTACAAGGACTACAACCGCTGCCGTCTTCTTCACCCCGACTCAGTCCAACATAACCCCACCTATAAATGAAAAGGAAAGTCTCGTACCCCCTCCTATGTCAAGGACTCCCCGATGGAGGATTACCACCAATACGACAGCCCCTTCGATTACAACCCCGCTGCCATTGCCAACATGACCGGCGAACCCATGATGGACGATTATTAGGAAAGATAAGTTGCAGACAACTTACCACAGAACGGAGCTAGTGTTACAGTTATATGAGTTCAGGACGTTTACTGTATGTACTTTATTTTTCTTTCCTTCACTCCGTTTATTCCCTCGGATTCCCTTGGACTACATTCCTACTTATGACATAGTTATGACATCACCCATACATCATTTCCTTCTATCATATTCTATATGACTTCATTGTTTACTTACACACATCATTTCTTTACACGTTCTTATGTTCTCTTTGTTCATATTATGATACAACTCCAGTAGTATATAAGGACCCCGAATGTAGTAGATAGAACCCTAAGTTCGACTTAGGTGAATCTAGGTTGACATCTATAACTCCTCAAGGCTGATCTTAGTATCACGCTGAATCTAATCATCCTCACGCTCATATACTTAGTCTTAGTACGCGAGTTCCTCGAACTATACATTTGGTACTCAACACTTGTCAACACTGGACTTGTTGGTGATCCGCAAGCCCTGTTAGTCCAAGTAGTACTAAGTGTTCTCCATTATAACAGGCAGCCGGGGCTTCAGGGCTTTGGGCCATGCCCTGCACATCACTACAAAGAGGCTTAAAGTCACAAAGAAGGATGTCAAGCAAAAGGTGACAGATAAACCTGGCAAGAGGATGAAAGAGGGCATTCGCAAGGCAATTGCAGCCATACAGGAAAGTCAACCAGCAGTGAGCACATCGGATAACAACAGTCGTCAAGCAAGTGAGAAGAAGGGGGAGGAGGTGGTGGTGCAAGCAGTCATTACTGAGGCCAAAAAGACATCAAAGGGTATATCCAAGTGTTTAGGAGATGGCCCCCAGTGGAGCCGGCAAGGGGAAGGGAATGGTTATGGGGGCAGAAAACAAGGGGATCCAGAAGGAGATCAATCAACCACCACTGTCAAGTGTCCAAAGAGTCATGACCAAACTGATCTCCTAGGTGATGTCATGATGTACGTAACTTATACTTACTCCTTTGAGTTGACACCCATCATGCTAACTCTCGATCCCACGACATTGTTTTATTGGACGCTTAGCGATCCCCCTCCCAAGAAGATCAAGTATTCTGTCGAGTCTTGGGCAAAAACTATCCCATCTAATGCAAAACCGGCAAGCCACGCTACGAGTCAGGCCAGCTCAGTCAAGACAGGGAAAGTGAGTACCAGCCACTATGGCTCCACTGCAGCTGCACTAACAAGTGCTTCTTCGCGCCCTGCCAGCTCTGTTCTCACCAGCACTATCACCGTCACTAGCACACAGGCCCCTGTCAAAATCAAGCAAAATCAAGATGCCATCTACATGTATGACGGAGCTCTCTTGGACTGTGAGGAAACTGCTGGCCTCAAACATGATGCAGCCTATGCCTCTCCTATTAAAGGCAAGAGACAGTTAAATAGTGAGGTAAGCACCTTGTCCATGACAATATATGAACAGCCATAACTCCATCTGAGCTAGGCACTCGTGATTGAAAACAAATCCAAGGCAGTGACAGACACCAACAAGAAATTTAAGAATGAAGACCTTCCACATGAGATCAATTGTCACGTCTGGCATCACGTTTTCGTCCCAACATTTATGATGTATGTTGCTCAGCAAGATAATCCCTTCAAGCACAATATCAAGGTTGGATGTGCAGCCATGCAAAAGATATGGGATGAAGTCTTTGGTGGAATACCTCACAGGATTATCCATTCAAGCCCTGTATATCAGCTTGTACATATTAATTTCTGATTCATTTGTTTGCAAAGACATTTGTGTTGCAGACCATGCAACAAGTTTCAGACTCGTGGCACAGCACCATAGGCTTGGCAGCGATTACTGTCATCCTTGCCTTTTGCAATGCAAACCCCGACTTAAAGGATTCTGATGAGAATTGCCAAGAATTCACCACGCAGTACCTTGAACACCTCCGTTTTCTCTACCAAAAGGCTGATGGCGATGACATCAAAGTAAGCATATCTGTTTGATTAATTCTTCTCTTGTTTGATAATGTATTTTATAGAAATTCAAGGGAGCTTTCTGCGGCCCCTTCATCCTGCAGACCTTTGCTTCACATCTCACCACCATCAAGGGTGCTGAGAAAATCCATGGGCTCGATGATGCCCAACCATATGGAGCGCTTGCCATCGCAACAGCAGCAGTAAGCATCACCCTAACAACAATATGATCCCCTCATGTCTGATACAGGTTGAGTGTGTGTTGAAGCTTGTTGCATCAGGAACGATTACGATTGAGATGGTGCAAAAGGCAAAGGGGCAAAACCCAACACTTCTGAAGATGATAAATCAGGCCACAGGGAAGGCCTCCAATCAGCTCACGGGATTCAATGAGATATCATGGGGTGTGCACTGTTCATCTTATGTTAAATCAGCAAAAAAGCTATCAGCTTCGCAATTCAACAAGATCGTCTTGCTTTCTGCAGAGTACACAAAGGTCAGCCACAATCTTGAAGACAACGATGCCATTGAGATGCTTGATGACAATGACAATGATATCCGTGCCAACATCATTGATCATTCCTCTTGTTATAACGGAGAACACTTAATACTACTTGGACTAACAGGGCTTGTGGATCACCAACAAGTCCAGCGTCAACAAGTTCCGAGTACCAAGTGTATAGTTCGATGAACTCGCGTACTAAGACCAAGTATACGAGTGTGAGGATGATAAGATTCAGCGTGATACGATGATCAGCCTTTAGTGAAGATCTGTCGTCTGAGTTACACAACCTAAGTTGAACTTAGGGTTCTATCTACGACATTCAGGGTCCTTATATACTGTTAGAGTTGTATCGTAATAAGTACAAAGAGATCATAAGAACACGTATACAATGACGTGTATGAATCAACGATGATATCATATGGAATGTGATGGAAGGAAGTGACGTAGGGGTGATGTCATGAATACATCATAAGTAGGAATGTAGTCCGAGGGATTCCGAAGAGAAACGGAGTGAAGAAAAAGTAAAAGTACATACAGTAAACGTCCTGAACGCGTATAACTGTAACACTAGCTCCATTCTGTGATAAGTTGTCCGCAACTTAACTTTCTCAATAATCATCCATCATAGGTTCGCCGGTCATGTTGGCGATGGCTACGGGGTCGTATTCGAAAGGTCCGTCGTATTGGTGATAGTCTTCCATGGGGGAGTCCTCGACGTAGGAAGGGGTGCGCGCTTTTCCTTTTCGTTTATAAGCTGGATTCGGTAGGACTGAATCGGGGCGTAGGAGGCGGCGGGCATTGTAATCCTTGTAGTCCTGGTCGGTAGCGATGCCGAGCATCATTTTCGTCTGGAGATCGTCCTTGAAGGGTCGTCCCATTTCTTTGGATATTTTCTGTAATTCAAGGGAAGAAGCGGAGGGGCGGGTGGTAGTAGAGGAGGAGGCGACGAGGTTGTCGTTCCTTCGTTTGACTTCGGCGGTGGACATTGGTTGTCCAGTGACGACATTCTTAACTGGGCGTTTAGATAATGGCGTTTTAGTTGCCGGCTTCTTCCTGGTGGTAACTGGAGTGTGAACGCTTTCGGGATGATCGAGGGTGATATGTCCTCGGCTGTTGCAGATGAGGCAGCTGCGTTTCGGGTTGTTGCTGGGGGAGAGATGGGCGTGGGGGGCTCTGGGTATGATGTCTCAATTGGTACCTTGTGGCGGCGTATGAGGTCGGTTATGAGCTGCCGGTAAGGTTGTTTGCTGTGCACTCGGACGTAACTTTCCATAGTTAGAAAGTTCATTGATTGCAGTAGCGACTGTCTGAGCCTGCGGAGCACCAAACGCGAATCGTGGTTGGCGGTTGTGGGGTAATGGGAAGACAGTGTTGCATCCTGCGATTTGCTGTTGGGCCAATCGTTGCAGTCTTTCAGCGTGGACGGCCATGTCCGTGGCGTAGTCAAGAGCATCCTTTGTAAAGCGTAAAGCTCTGAGACGGTCGGGGGCGACATAAAGCGGAAGGTGCCAGGTTGGGTGAGCAAGAAACTGCCGGGTGTTCCTTTCGATGTGGGCTATTGTAATGGAATGTTTTCGTACTTCCTCTATAGCCGGTATAATATAGCGCTCAACGTCAGCGCGTATGAGTCGGTGTAGTAAGTCGACAGTGTACTGTAATAGATTGGGACCATCTGCTGTTTCAGTTGGCCAGATCATAGTGCTTATGTTTGTGATTGATTCGATGAGATTCACTGCGTTGAAATTCCAGTTGGCCGTTGCCAAGGCTATCAGTGCCGCACAGATCTCGTGCTGTAAAATGAGAAACCAGATCCGGATGATCTGTTCTTGAGTTTCGGTGTTCATGGGGATTCGACCATAGGTGACCGTGGCCTGAACTCAGTCTCGGATGTCTTTGTAGGTGGGGGTATTCGGTCCGGTGATGGCTGAAAACGGTTCTCTATCGTAGAACCCAGAAGGATCGGGGGCATATCCAAGTCGTCGATCTTCTTCTGTAATTTCTTTATTGCGGTTGCGAGGGGTGCTAGGGTCCTCAGGAGGGGGAGCAGCTGCGCGTGTGGCAGTGCTTTGTTGACTAGACATGTCAATATCTGAGTCGTTACTGACTCTGATG
>QFEO01001753.1:0-39290 GCA_003316615.1 Amanita pseudoporphyria
ATGAATTACTGACGGACGAATTGGACGGCAAGCGAACAGTGGGCTTTGGTTGGTTCGCCGGGGGTACGTTAGATCCCCGACTTATCTGCATGTAGAACTCACACCCTGCTTATTTTACTTAGTGGCAGGTGTGCTGGAATCGTTATCCTCAATGGCCCATGCCCATTTGGAAATAGGAGTGGCATCTCCGTTCCTGGTAAGTTTTTCGCATTAGTTCCTGTTGATTTGGGGAGGGTTGACTTCGGTTCCTGTTATCAGTATACTCCCCGTCCCCATACTATGGCTTCCCTGCACCATCTTAGGGTCGCGTTACGCGAAATCGGAGGGAAGATAGTGACCGATGGTACCCCTGGGCCGCTAGGGCCTTTTGTCATTGGACTAACGGGGTAAGTATAATGCGCGCCTGTGTCACTGATCGGCTCAATGAAATGTCCGTCTTGGCACCAGGAGCGGGAACGTGGCGCAAGGGTGCCTGTCAATCCTATCGGAACTGCCTATCCAGCGAGTGGATGTGAAAGACCTGGATGCACTTGTTCATGACCCGAGTAAGTAGAGCGTTAAATTCTGTTCGGCATGCGCTCTAAGTCCTAGTACCAGATACCAGTTTACATAAGGTATAAGGCTTGGAATTGTCTTACTTTGGGATGCTGAGTTAAAGCGCGCGCGTGTCTGCAGATCTATCTCGTGCACGCGAAACCAGAGGACTATCTCGTGCGGTCGGACGGTCAGAAGTACGACAGGGAGTCGTACTATGCACATCCCGAGCTGTACCATTCTGTTTTCTGTGACAAGGTTGGTCATTATCATGATATAAGAGTTTATCGTTTTTCATAAAAACCAGGTTGCGCCTTATTTGACATTGTTCCTGAATGGCGTTGGCTGGTCGAATGGATACCCCCGTCTCATGAGCAATGAACAACTCGTAATTGCCCTTAAACGTGCCCAGGAGCTAGGCGGAGCACGATGCACCAATATCGGGGATATTACTTGTGACGTTGCTGGAGGGCTGGAGTTTATGACAGATGCCACGACGCTTTCGTCTCCTTTCTTCAAAGTGAAGCCTTCTAATCCATCTCTGCCCGATGTTCAAGTCATGTCAGTTGATATCCTACCCACATCCATACCCCTTGACGCATCGCGTCATTTCTCTCATGCTTTAATGCCCTATTTGGATCGCGCGCTGGGATGGTACTCGCGCAGGACAGACGATCAGGTCCCTAGCCAGGCCTATGATGCTCTCTCAAGAGCATTGAAAAGGGCGATGGTCACCGTAGGTGGTACGTTAACCGAGAAGCACCGATGGCTACAGCAGGGAGTGGACAAATGGCGCTCGGAGACAGCACAATCTGACCAGACAACTGCATCCTCTACCAGTGCATTGCTGAAGAAGAAGCGGGTCTTATTGCTTGGAAGTGGGATGGTAGCAGGGCCGGCGGTGGATCACATTGCAAAGCGAAAGGATGTTGAACTTGTCGTCGGTCCGTAGTGTTATGTTTCCTGCATGAATGGCCACGTTTTATTAATTCGATTTGCATTCTGTGTTTTGCTTATGCTTTCAATTTGTTCATATCCTCGAATCCTGTATCAATAGCTAGCAATGCGCTCGGCGAATTACAGTCTCTCACAAGGAAGCACGACAATGCGTTGTATAAGGTTGTGGATATGAGTGAGGAGAGCTCCCTTTCGTCGTTGGTAGCAAACGCGGATGTCGTGATCAGGTAAGCGGTATTAGCATAGGATGAAACCAAAGTTTGAGGACCAGTCAATCTAGTCTTCTACCTGTCGTATTACACACACGCGCAGCGGAGCTCTGCATCAAGCACCACAAACATCTCATCACCGCGTCCTACATCTCGCCAGCCATGCGCGCCCTGCATGACCGCGCCGTCCAGTCTGGAGTTGTACTCCTTAACGAAATCGGGCTGGACCCAGGGATTGACCACTGCTCCACGCACGCACTGTTAGCTCAGTTCAACAAGGACAGGAAGCGAGTAGTGTCTTTCACATCCTTTTGTGGCGGATTCCCAGCGCCCGAAAGCGTGGCTGGCGTTCCGCTGAGCTACAAGTTCAGTTGGACACCAAGGGGCGTGTTGGGTGCTGCGTTGAATGGAGCAAAGTTTAAGCTAGGTGGAAAGATGAGGGAGGTAGAAGGGAGTCAGCTGTTGAGAAGAGGGTTCTCGGACGTGCCTGTGTTGCGGGAGGAAGGGATTCAATTGGAGGGTCTACCGAATAGGGATAGTATCCCGTATGTGGATACCTATGGTTTGGGCAAGTTGGAGGAGTTAAGAACGGTGCTGAGGGGTACACTAAGGTATCTGGGATTTTCGAGGCTGATGTGGGGATTTAATGAGCTAGGACTGTTGGAGGTGGAGAAGAAGATTAAGGTAGATGGGTGGGAGGACCTGATTTTGGCTGCTTTGGCACACAAGGTGCAGGATGAAGGTATAGAGAAGATGACCGTGGACGAGGCTGTTAGAAAGGTGTTGGTAGGAGAGGATGAGTTGGCGGAGAGTGTTTTAGAGGCCGGAAAATGGCTGGGCATTGTCGAAGGCCGCGGTGGCATGGGACCGAGTACCTCGATGCCTAGAATCCCCAGGGGCGAACTGGCACCGATTGACTTGTTTGCGACATTGCTAGGTGACAGGCTAAGGTATGAACCTGGAGAGAGGGATATGGTTGTGTTATCACACGAGTTTGTCGTCGTCAAGGAGGGACAGAATTGGCCTAGGGAGGAAGAGGTATACAAGTCCTCTCTCGTTGCGTATGGTGATCCCAAGGAAGGCGGACATACCGCCATGGCGCGGACCGTGGGCATCCCAGTCGCAATAGCGGCACTGAGGGTACTTGACGGTAAGGTTGGACCAGCGCAAGGAATCGTTGGTGTTGTGGGACCCTCAGAACCAAGCGTGTACGAAGCTGTTTTGGAGGGGCTAGAAAAGGTGGGATTAGGGATGGTAGAGCGCCGAGTTACAGGTCCTAGTAAGACTGTTGAGCAGACGCTTGCAGGGGGGTTCGGAGCGTGATGCGGTTATTGTATTGCATATGAATATAATACAGTGACATTGAGAATGCTATAAAGTGCAAATTAGGAGTAGGTGATGGCTGCGAGATATTCGCCAATAAAAAGTTGGTATAGTAAGCGGAGGGGATTGTAGTGTGTTGCGAGACGAGAGGCAAGTTGGACTGGCAATCGTTGGCGTGAATGGAGAAGTAGAGAGAGGAAGGTACGCACTGTATCGAGAAAAGATGATAGAAAGAGGTAGAGGTTGGCTCTGCAAAGCATAAGAATGAAGTAGTCGATTGTTCAAATAGCAGACTGACCTTGAGTTCTAGCGAAGGTTTCGGATATTTGGTAGAGAACTCAAAGTATATTGACCCTGGAATTCTGGCTGGGTCTTTTACGCGCAGAACAAGAGCGAACAAGGGGAAATGGTTGAGAAAGGCGATGAGTATTTCCACGGATGCAAAAAGTAGGAGAATGGCGACACGCAATGCGGCAAAGAGAGCGTAGTAAACGAATATAGTAGGAGAAAGGAAAGCGAGGAGTGTGAAGAGAATAGTGCCCAGGAGGAGTTGATCCATGTCATATTCCCAATAATCGGTCCGGCGTCGTAAGACGTTGTACCGTTTGCCTACTAAAGTAAGAATACAGCTCATGTGGTTGACTTGCCACGTACCCCGGAAGAGGTTAAACAAGGAGCGTGCAACCAGGATCATACGCCTGTAAATCACTCGCGAGAGGGCATAAGATAAGGTGATGTGCGCAGTTAGAAAAGATACAAAATCAATCAAGAATGCAAGTGCAAACGAGGCACCGAGATGGCTAATAAGCGATACGACGAGGAGGATGAGCTGGAAATGGTCTGCGACGAGACGGACGAGGTGGCTAAAGGCATGGGAGAGCAGAGCCAAAGAGTGGGCATAGAACCTGCTCAGTTCAGTGCTGAGCTTCAAGCCGGCAGGCCAGGAGTCGAGCCAGAGCAGGAGGTCGTGTATGCTCTTCACGAGCCAGGGCTCCAGTCGACGAGCCAGCAGCGCGTGGATGTTGTTCTCGTTCAGGAGCGAGCCAAGCGCGAAGCCGAGCGTGATGTCGTTGAGAATGAGCCAGAGCGTGTTGAAGAAGGCATTGTAAGGGAGCGAGCAGCGCAGCAGGGCAGTGAGCTGGCTGACGCGGAGGACGGCCTGGTTCAGGGTCGCAGAGGGGGAGGATGGGAGGCGGTCATGTGCGAGGAGCGAACGCTCGTGGACCTGCGGGTTGTCGGTGTAGAACCGGCGCGAGCGGCGGGTGTGGCGACGGAAGGAGACGTCCATGTCCCCACACGTGACCACCGTACCTTCTCTTCAACCACCATGGACGCCCGCCGCCCCGATCTCAAACGTAAGCTCGTCGTCGTGGGTGACGGCGGCTGCGGAAAAACTTGTCTTCTTATCGTCTACGCCGAGAACCGCTTCCCCGAGGTGAGCCCCCGCGCCCGACCCATACCACCGCCTCACCGCCCCTCGAGGCACGCAGGCATACATACCCACCGTATTCGAAAACTACGTCACTCTAGTGCAATTTGAGGGCAAGCAGGTAGAGCTCGCGCTGTGGGACACGGCGGGCCAGGAAGAGTACGACAGGCTCCGCCCGCTAAGCTATCCTGAGTCGGACGTGATTTTGATCGTGTTTTCCATTGACTTTCCAACAAGTCTCGCAAATGTCCAGGACAAGGTGTGTCATCTATCCTTATCATCGCGATTGGATGGTTCATACGGGAACAATAGTGGTATCCAGAGGTAGCACACTTTTGCGAGGGCACGCCGCTCATACTTGTCGCGACCAAGACGGACCTACGATCCGACGACCAGACGCGTAGGATGCTCAGTGCTCAGGGGCAAGCGCCCATCAAACCGGAACAGGGTGCACGCGTAGCAAAGGAAATCGGTGCCAAATATATCGAGTGCTCCGCAAAGACAGGCGTAGGCGTCAAGGACGTGTTTCATCTCGCTCTCAAAGAAAGTATGAAAGGGCGCTGGAGCAAAAAATTCCGAGAGCGCGGTTGCATCGTGATCTAGAACTCAGAATCACACTCAATTTTTCGCTTGTCGGACGACATTTTTGACTGCTCCATATATGATACCTCGCATTTTTGTTTACCTACAATACCTCTCTGTTTCGTTCTCTGGTATCTAATCATGTCGTGGACATTAATAGTTGCCGATGCGCATCACTATTGTATCAAGTAATGCTGAGGGAACCATACTGGCACGTCCCATTTTTCACCTTGTAGATCGGCCAACATCATCTCAGCTATAGCTTTGGCACTGTGGACTATTTAGACAGGAAGTTGAGTCTACGCAAGAGGCTTACCATCCAGAGGCACGAGTCATGCCGTGCCCGTTGAACCCAACGGAGATGTATTGACCTTCCGCGACCCGACCCACCAATGGATCGCCCGTGATGGTGAATCCCATGATGCCAGTCTGATCATTTAACCCATCCCATCAACAAACGCCGAATGACATTACGGTATACTTACCCATTCCATTACAGCATTTACTTTCATCTCAACCCCAGAAAACACGCGAGGCAAAAAACCACGAAGCGTATCACCCACATGCGAATTAATAGCGCTATCGTCGATTTCATTGCGTTCGTGGCTATGGGACGTTTCGCGACCACCGCCGAGGATGATAGTCGTGGACGTCGAGGAAGAATTTCGGGAGAACCAGTATTCGTATCCCTCGTTGGCTGTCCAAGAACCTACCTTGGGAAGAGAGATTGACTGGGAGGTGGGTACTGTAGCTTCGGCGGTTATGACCTGACCCCGTGTTGGAATTATGGTGTGTGAAAGGTGGGGCAGGAGGTGTGACGCATAAGCGTTGGTGGCGTGCAGAACGGTGGTACAATCGATGCTGCCTCTTGGCGTGCCTAGCGTCCATCGGCGAGTTGGCTTGGTGGCAGGGTTCATGGAAAGGACGGGTGTGTGGGTATGGAGAGTCAAGTTGAGAAGAGGCGATTGGGATGCGTAATTGTACAACTCTGTGGCGAGTTTCAGCGGCCAGATGTTATACGCAAATGGGGTTCGGTACCCAGCATATGGTGCACCGTACATCTGCCGAGCATTCTTAACTAGGCGACGGCAAGTGCGACGAATAGGATATACCTACCTTGTTCATTTGTTCAGCATCGAACCACGTTAAATTTCCCTCAGGATCCCAGCCTGCCTCAATAGCGGCTTCATAGTCTGCGCGTGCAGCAAGCTCTTCAGAGGTTGAGAAGAACAATTTAGAGTGTCCACCCTTGACGAGCTCCACTTGTTCAGATAAATTATGAGCGTGGATGAAAGACACGATAGATTCAGTAGTATGACGCTCGATAGCATACGATTTGAGCGTGTTGGTATCACCGTGTTTTGAACGGCGGACACGGAAGCCGAGAAAGTGGTTGGGGGTAAGATTACCGCCATTTCTGCCCGTCGCACCTGAGCCTGTGGGATGTTAGCTTGTCGCACAACGTCATAAGCAAACTAACAAAATTCTCTGGCCTCGAGGACAGCAACGCTAAAAGGTGACCCCACAGTCGAGAGGTGGTATGCAGTGGATACACCACTTATACCAGAGCCAATAATGCATATATCTGCTTCGGGGGTGAGTCGGCCCTGGCTACCTTCGTGAGCAAGTGGATTTGCGCCTGGAGAATGGATCCAAAACGATTTCGTAGCATTCGGAACAGGAAGGTTGTTTGGGCCAACATCGAACAGCACTTGCGAGTTGGTAAGCTGTCCATGCGAAACATGCACAATGCTGAGGAAGGCAAGGAGTGGTGCAAACATTAAAAAAGAAGCTACACCGAACGGGAGTCGAACCCGTGCCGCTTGCTTGGAAGGCAAGCATGATAACCGCTTCACCATCGGTGTCTAGCTGAACACATCTAATCAGGGCCGTGTTTGAAGCTCGGCACCCATCACAGTATGCACGAGTGCTTTTGCCATATGACATGCTCTCTGTCTTACGTCGTCACCGGCTGACCCTTTCTGTGAGGCACGCCTCCAATTCCACGTCCTTTCACAGCAAGAAAAAATCTAAATTTCCTCGCCGCTTGGCTTACCTCACCCTTGGCGTTGGCACCATCTACACCGTCGACAACCAGTACAACGCCAGTGCCATTGTCAGAAACTTACGTACACTATGGACATGTGCTGCTATTACACTGGATTACAAACTTAATTTTACCCCAGAAAAGTCAGACCAGATACCCGAGTTACACGAGCGTGTAGCGGAACGCGTGTACAATCTTCTAACTTCTAATGGTGGTCTCTACATCAAAATTGGGTAATATTTTGTTTTTCGGTGAGAGAGACTGGCTAACAACGTCCTAGGCAAGCCATCGGTGCCAATGCTGCCCTTCTCCCCAAACCCATGCAAGTCAAGTTTGCCTCGCTGTTCGATGACGCACCTCAGGTACCCTACTCTGTAGTTCGTAAGGTGTTCGAAGAAGAACTTGGTAGGCCCCCAAGTGGACCAGGTGGTGTCTTCGAAGTGTTTGAGGAAAAGGCTGCCGCCAGTGCCAGTATTGCCCAGGTTCATAGGGCGAAACTATGGCCACAACCAGGTGATACCGAAGAGAAGTGGGTCGCTGTCAAAGTGCAGAAGCCTTCCGTAGCCAAACAAATGGAGTGGGATTTAGGTGCCTTTCGAATTGTCATGTGGATGTTCGAGCATTGGGCGTTCGACCTCCCCGCCTACTTCATCGTCGGTGAGTCTCGTGTTACATATGTTCGTGGCAACTCTTCTCATGGGAATAAGATTTTATATCCGAGCATCTACGTCGGGAACTTGATTTTATCCGCGAAGCAAACAATGCTCAGCGTACGGCTGCCTATGTTGAATCTGAACCGCGGCTGAAGGGAAAGGTCTACATACCCAAGACTTACTCAGAATATTCCACAAGTCGCGTTCTTACTGCTGAGTGGATTGAAGGCGTCAGGCTCAGCGATCGGTTGGCTGTACGGCGTCTTATGGGGGAGCAGGTCAACAACGAGACTGGCGTCTCTTATCCTGAACTTCCGCATCTGGACCTTTCACCTTCGCGTTTTCATCCAACACTACCCTACCCTGCCCTGCCATTGAATCTACCAAGGCCTCCCAAAGGCGGCATGACCGCTGTCATGCAGACTATGGTCGAATTGTTTTCTGCTCAAATGTTCGAGTGGGGCTGGGTGCACTGTGACCCTCATCCTGGAAATATAATCATACGACCTAATCCCTCACACCCCACCCGGCCTCAGCTCGTTTTGATCGATCATGGTCTTTATGTCGAGGTACCGGAGGATTTCAGAAAAGAGTGGGTAGCTTTATGGAGAGGTATGCTTGAAGGAGACTTTAAAAAGGTGGAGGATGTGACAAGAACGTGGGGCTTGGGCATGCCGGACCTCGTTGCCAGCTTTACCTTGATGAGACCAGTCATTCTCAAGAAACGTAGACCTCAGAAGATAAACGTAGACGAGGCTCAGAGAGAGCACAAGAAGCTTACTCAGTATGAGATAAGCGTTCTGATGAAGAAGAGATTGAAGGGGTTTTTAATTGACACCGACCGGATGCCAAAGGTACTAATATTTCTAACAAGAAATATGAGGTGAGCACTCTCCCCTTCTAGTTTGATTTGTCCACTGACAATGAGTCAGGATGGTTCAAGGTATGCCACCTTTGATGTAAACCTTCACCCGCGCTAACATGGCTTAGGCAACAATCAGTCCTTTGGTTCTCCGGTTAATCGCGTTAAAATTACAGGTCTTTGGGCATCCCGCGCCTTGACTCGATCCCAGTACCTAACATGGGGTGGGCGGTTGAGAGAGTACTGGCATCACCTTGTGTTCAGGTGTGTGCTGCTCGCTCTCGATTTTACTTTCTATAAGAGCAAGCTGCTCGCATGGCTGAGGGAGAAGGTACTTGGAAAACGTGGAGGAGGGGGGTTTGAGGACGAACTGGAAAGAAATATGAGAGAGTTTGCTAGAGAGAGTTTTGGTATCGATATGGGCGAAAACTCGTTTGCTGGGTGAGTGGCGAGCACTGGTCCGTTAGTATAGTAGAGTTAGCACATCTTTTATTAGATTAATTATTATCCACGTAATTGACCAAGATATGTTCTATGAGGGGCATCTGTGATAATGCCTTAAGGGGGTTAGGATGCCATTTGCGTCGCTGGAATCAGGTTGCTCGATGATAATGGGGACGAAGTAGTGATGAGAGGTCCCGGGCTCGGTGAAGTGAGTCTTGCGTTTACCCATTTAATATTCAATATTAAGCGTCGAACGCCCGAGTCTGAATCAGGGGTACTACGTAGAGAATTTTATAACAGGATAGCATCGCTGCGAACACCAGATCCATGGAGCACTTCAACAACCTCAAATTACGAGTGTAAGGAGAACTTTTCGTGGATGGGGACGCAAATCAAGAGCCTTGGACTGAACTGTATGAATCAGCCTGAGTACCGTTCAATGATCGGCATTTTGAAGGTGGGCTGTATACTGAAAGACATTACGACTAGTGCTGCATAAATGAAACGAACAATGCAAAGGCATTCAAGTAATATTTGAAGATGCTCGCAAGATGAGTGCTAGACATCGAGGTTTTTTTTTTTTTTAATAGAAAGGAATCTTATTACTATGAACATCACATGGTGATATCTACCCAAGACCGCGGAGCGGTCTTGTATGTATATACTATCGTGATAGTAAGTAAATAAAATTTTGAAATGCTAGTCCACGTCCATAGTGTCATTAAATGTACCCGCCGGGGGATTTGTTTTCAGAAACTTCGCAATCAGCTCAAAATTGTTCCTGCTAGCCGTGACGGTGAACATAGGCAGTCGAGGCGTGCATCTGGCCATCTGTTTGGAAAGAATTGGCGGAATTCTCCGCTGGGTATATGGCCCGATATAAGCCGGAAAGCGCAGACAGCGATGTCAAGGTCTTTTCCAACCTTCTTGATAAAATATGACTGCCCTGAGATCGTACCGGCGACCGGTTTTCCCTCGCTGGTGTTAATACGTAAAGTGTGGCTTCCTCGGCCTCCTCGCTTTTTGAGTGCCTTGTTCCAGGCCGTCTGTTGTTTCCTGGCGTATTTGTTTAACGATCCCTGGAGGGTTGTAGACATCGAGGTTTGGCATCTCCTTTTTGGTTGTCCCTGCGTCGGTGACTGACGCAGACGGGCCGATCATTCCGGCTTATTATCAAGCACAGGAACCAAGGACCTTGCTATAAACGATGAGGGGGAAAGGGCACTGTGAGAACAGGAGTAAGTTGATATTACTACTTCGATACTCCCCACTCGGCGCATCCAGTGTCCCATCATCAATCTGCGCTCCCGCGCGCTCACATTCAGGTCGTCCCCGGCTTCTTTCATAAAGTATAATTTGCCGGTACGCGCCTTCACCTTCGAGTTATTAATTCCGATCGCATGGCGTCCACGCCCTCTGACGCCGCGCAAATGAATACTCCGCTCCGATGTTTCCGAGATGACTACGTCATTGACGAATTCGCAAGGCGATTTGAAAGAGCTATACTTTGACGGACTTGTCCACTGCATCGTTTTCAGCAATTGGGCTGTGTGTAGGACACCAAGAGACTAGCCAGCCTATCGTGTGCTGCCAACCAGGTGCGCAAAGCCGTCGTGACTGTGATGCTGCGCTGTTGTCGGTCATGGGCATTCGTGTTGAAGATCGTTTTGGCTGCTGCAGCATCAGATAAAGCCATGTACGCGCTGGAATATAAGCCGGAGTGCCATTTCTAATGTCTGTAGTTCTGCCGCAAACGACGATGTGGCCGCTGCGTCCTCCCACGTTTTCCCTTCTCTAAGCTACCGTCCATAGCCATGACGATAGTACTGCTGGTCTGCCATCCAGCCAGCGTAGTGTTAAAATCTGTAAGCCATTGGTCGAATAACTGGCCAGCACTTCTAGGAGAAATGGTCAAATTTGACCCGAACCCCCCATATGTCTAATAGTACGTGTTGTCCTGGCACATTTTTATAAGTAAAAGGGCCCGTTGATTTCATGCTATAGACGGGTTATCTTATGAAATGTATTGCGGGGCGGATTGGTGCACGATTATTCCTCTAATAAGCCGGAATGCCCTAATTAGACTAGGATGGGATGCTGTTTATTTTTTTCATTTTGATGTTGCGCACAATACAAACAGGTGGAACACCCATCCATCATTGAAGATCGCTGACTGGTGTAGTGCAGAACGTTTTTTCTTTGGGCATTTGATTCAGGTTTCTTTCCTTGCTTCTTTAAATTGGCAGTGTTAGCTGTAACGTGCGGTATAGCTTGAAGGCGAACTGTGTGCCAGTTCCTTAGTAGAGGTCTGACCAGCCTTTGACCTTCGTTATTTTTGGTTTATCGACTTACATATTCTTCAATAACATGACGACGTTTGGTTATGTGAGGGCGTGGGAGACGATTGTCACGAGTCGGATTCACCGCGCACACTGACTCGGAAGCGCTGATGGTTGAGCAATGTATTCAGCTCTCTTTTTACCGTGCTGTTATTCCTAACAGCGTTACATAGCCCAGTACGCAGCTGCCGTCAATGTACCTCTCATAAAATACCCAAATCTCCGTGTTCCACGTCCGGTAAGTTGCACCAAAAATTGGCAAAGACCTGATTCACTTCAACTCTCCCAGGTCGAACTACCGCCAGATATCCATCCCTTGCCGGATTCCATCGATGCTTATGTGGGTTTGATAATTTGCACGTCTAAACTATTAATGTTAATGAACTACCCTGTCAGTTCGTCTATCCATTCACATTAGAACCGCACGTCCTTGCCGTAGAATCATCGAGAAAGAATACTATTGCGGCTCACGCAGCACGCAGGGAAGCCTATCTTCGCGCAAGAGAGGAAGAAAAGGAGCAAAGAAAGCGGGAGGTGCTTCACAAGATTGCTCCAGGCTTCGAGCCCCGGAACGTCTTAACGCCGACGCGAGCCGTTTCCGGTGCAGATCACAGGAACTTGAATGACAATGATCACACGAAATTTGTTATGGACAGCCTTGTTGATCAGCTAGCTGCTTTGGAATCTTTGCATTCCTCCAATAAGTAGATGGGGAAAAGTCGCGCTTTCTGACAGTGACTTCACCTGCAATGTACACTAGTATCAAATATACTTAAATTTACGCGCGTGTTCCGTTATCTATGATAAGTAATTAATCAATTACATGAACCACTATTTTACACTATTCTACACTTGTAGGTACGTAGCCTATCTACAATTGCTCATGCACCATTGCACCACACGTTTCCCCATCTATCCTGAGCAGCGCCAGTCACACCTCTACCTTTATCTCCGTTGAAACCATCGATATAGCCCACCCCATAGCTCATACCAGCATTGAATCTTGATACAGGACATTTGAACTGCAAGAAAGGAGGGCAAGCTCTCTGTGTAGCACTACACGTCTCCAAGCATGGTAGTAACATCAGATAGTCTGCATTTAAGGCAGGTAAATTAGGGTTTCTGTTATTGGAACCCCCGGTTGGCGTTGGAACAGGAACAGGGATGAGTGCCGATAACACTTTCTGTTGGCCGAGTCCAGTTGGCCATGCACCCAGACCAGTGGCTGTTGGTGCCAGGGGCGCTGTAGTAAAACTGTCAGGATGCTGCGGGCTTGATTCGCCGCATCGGACAAAGCTGACTGCGCACAGCCACCGGCGATATGCTGCTTGGCAGTCTTGACAGGTAACGAGGGGCGAATACATATCACGACCGCATGGAAAAGTTAACAGATTTGTTGTAAAGTTTGTGAGAGACGACAAGAGATAATCAGAGACATTTGAGGGAAGGGTCGTGCTATCAAAGGCGCTCTGGCCACTGGGCAGGAGAGACGCTGAAAGCGGAACGGAGTAAGCCACGGAGGGACAGTATGGTAAGGAGTGAACGAGAGAGCAAGGAAAAGCAGCTAGCATTCAAGATCAGGTATATGTTCTCCAATCATAATTGTGCATACCTGATTTGGTTGCAAAGTAAATTGGTCCGCTGACTTTGGTACTATCTTGTACTACATAAGCAGTATAGTTGGTGGAAGGTGCAAGACCATCAATTAACCATTGATTTCTCCAGCCGTCTGCATCCCTCAACCAGAGAGTTTGGTTCACCACACTGCCTGCATTGGATGTCTGTCGCGAGCTGAGGGAACAGCCCGTTTGAGGTATATCTGTCAGTTTACGATTATTATTTTGGGGGAAAGTTGGTGTCAATATGATCGAAAAATTCGATGTTTGAGTGATAGACGACTGGGGAGATGAAGGATTAGCTTGGGGCAGGGTATAGTTTGGGAAACTCGGTTGAGGCATGGTCTCAGCAGCTGAAAATGGCGCTGAAAACAGTATTGCTTGATTGGATGTCGTGTCTCCTAGAAGCGGCACGGCAGTTAGCAATTCGTGGATTGGGCCTATCGAAATCGGTTATGCTTCGACCAAAATTGGAGGTACTTAAACGCTCACCCGAATCACTAACGCCTACTTCGAATGCTCCTTGGCCTTCCACTGTGAGCACTCCACCGTTTGGGAAGGGACTGTTGAATACACCAAGTCCTTGAATAAGAGTGATCTCGACGACGCCATCTCCACCGCCATACCCAGGAGCGCTCGGAGAGCCAGAGCTTGTGTTTGATATGAAGAAGCGTTGACTAGGACTCCTTGCATCTCCCGAGCACACTGCAACTGTTACGGTAAGGTTACCACCGTTCGGAATGGTAAACACTGGAGATGCATCTGACTGGGAAAAGGATAATGGTTTGTTCAGAGATAGCTGCTGTCGCGTCGTCTGAGCGAAGACGGTGGTGGTACTTAGAAGACACAGAAGTGTCTGAGGCAGCATGGATATTGCCCAGGTTGTTGGTGTCAATATTAGGTACCTGGGTTAGCCTGACGTGTTTGTCATTACGATGATAATTACATCGGCGACTATACTAATAGCAAGTTACTCCAACTGTGTGATATCGCTCAAGATATTATCTGTAACAAAGGGGGAACGCCTAGGTTTCAGGGTGTTATCAAATAATTGCTGACATTGTTCACTATTACTACATCACGGTATGTACCTACACGAGCACCCAGTCTACACTCCCGCAATGACCCGACAGAGACAATTATACCAAACCAAATTCCCAGAAGAAAGAAAATAGAAACAGGACCAAGAAGACCGAGATATTGCATGCGGAATCAAGGGACGACGCGTGTATAGTGGTGATTACCTCAGTCATCCATCCATCGAGTAGTGCCATGCGCTACTGGACATTTGTGATTCCCGAGGGTCTTTCTCGATGAGAAAAATCTTCCACAATCATCACATAGAAACTCGCAGATCTTTCCATGTTTGGAAACCTCGTGTCGAAGCCGGTCGTGCTGCCGAGAGAACTTCTCCGGACAGCCGAGCGTGCATGGGAATGATATTTTGGGCTTCGGCTTGTGAGCGTCCATGTGAACCCTCAACGTATATTGACTTGTGAATCTACGCGAACAGCCTTCCATCAGACAAGGGAATCGGCGTCTTGCATCGCTCGGATCGTTTTCGCTTTTGGCCGGAGAATGTTCTCGTGAAGTTGATCCTTCCACCCTCGTCGGGACGTCTAGGTAATCCACAGGCATGTTAGGAACGAGGGGCGACGATGCACATGATGAAGGGGCCGAACGACTTGGATGGATGCTCGTTGGATCAACAGAGGCCCCGCTTCGTGCAGCAACCATTGGTGGTAGGAGTTCGTGTGCCAATGCTGACGAGAACGAATGATCAAAGGCGTTGTATCTACGTGGATCGGATAAGGCTACCCCAGAGCTCAGCTTAACCTAAACGACGACGAACTTGGCGATCGTACCATAGGGTGCGTGAAAGGCGTTGTCGCCTGAAGGATAATGCACAAAGGGCATCCCACCTGGCGGCTGAAAGGTGGGGTCATCGCTAGCACCATAACTGTTGGACCAGTCAAAATTTTGAAGGCTACTTTCTGCGGGAAAACAAAGAAAAAAACTCTGTGAGGTGAGCCACGATATTGAACGGTATGCTTACCATTATCGAAATGGAACTGAGGTGGATATGACGATCCTAATCCGTATGAACTACATGTAAGAAGATTTACAATGAAACTCACTTGAACCATGACCATGGATTTGGGCATTAGATATAGTATCTGAGCCGTCAATCGTCATATCTAATGTGCTGTTGGAACCTTCAGGCTATAACTAACAAGCTTAATACGTACAGTCATGATTAGCTCCATCGTTGGTAGAAGCAAAGTGGGTATTTGTGCTATACGGACCAGGTTGAGATGTAGAATATCCGAACTGATTCACCGTCAATCGGTGTGGGTCACCATCTATCACGTCGAATAGTTAGACTATAGGCGAACAGAAAAAGCTCAATTTTTCCATACTGTATCCTGATGAACGTTGGGCATTCATTGCGCCGGCCGTTTGAGTACAACGAGTGCTTCAAGCGATGTAGGAAAAGCAGCTGGACGTTATATACCCGTCTGCTGTTTGGGGTTTCGGGGATCAAGGTCGAATGAAGAAAGAGGGGTAGATGGCCTCTGTTAAGTACCTCCGAATGTTCAGGTTTGAACAGAGCATGCCGTTCATTGGCGAGCTATATTTGAACGAAATCACTGCGGTCTGCAAGAACGATGCGAAGTCCAGATGGCTTCAGTACAGGGACAAATTCGAGGAATAAGCAAGATGTGATGCTGAATGTTCAGGCACCAGGGCGTATACAATAACCCTGAAATTAGGCACTCATGCGTCGATCAGACCTGTTCCTTCCGAGCGCTCTATTCCGTGAATTAGTGCCTGAGGACATACGTGGCTGCTATTATTCCGGCGTTTCAAGGGAGTAACTGGGCGAGAGTGTGTCCTTCATGTGCCAAGCTGTGCGGATAGCATAGAGATACGACGTGCTCAGTTTGTGGGGAACGCATGCTGCGGGTCGGACGGAATGCATTATTGAAGCTGTGCTAAACGCTATCGGCCGATTGTCTTTTACTTTTAAGGAAAATTCTCCTGAAAGCATAGCATTCCTATGATTTCCTATGATTTCACATTTCAATTTGGGTCGAGACCGTACGGCCTTATTATTTGCGGGTTCCGTGCAAATACTTGCTATGCCTTATGCACACGAGAAAGAACCGCATGGTGTCCCGAACTCTTGCTCGGTTTGCTGATCGGAATAAAGCAGCCCTGGTATAGACATTAGGCAATATTAGTTGTGCCTTCAACTTGTACCTGTCTAATTGGTTCCTGCGCATCAAGTACGACGTATGAATAGTGTCAAAGTAGGTCGGGGTCAGTTCGGTTCCGGCATTTGTGAGAAGATACTTCTTAACTTTGGACGGAGTTGGACCCTGCAGAGAGAGCATAGACTGTTGGTACCTGTGTGGGCCAGAATCTGTAGCGCAGACATGAATCATCTGTCAACGATACCCGTCTTCAAGATTACTGACAGTGTGACACGCGTTCCTCCTGCGCTGATAAGTCGCAAGGGGTTCAGGCCAGCCGTATCACGAGAGCCAATGCCCAGAACTCAATTTGTTTTACCCGTTCCACCCTTCCTCTGTCGAGGCAGACCTCGACCAACGGATCGATGACGGCTCGATCCGCAGTTATCGCCTGATAAACGTCCACGATTCTTCCGATCATGAAAGCAATGACATTTGCTGCATTTTTTCTGTCCACCCTGGCTATTAAAGTCAATGCCGAACGTCTATTAAGGGCGGTTCCATCATTCAAATATTCACTAGTCATGATGCGTGATGCATGATGAGCACTGAGTGACGAGGGACACAAGTATATTTGTGACATGAACGCGCTTTCGAAAGCACCGAGTTGCCCTTTGCAGGCATAAATTCCGAGATGCTCGGAAACATATCATATATCATATGTCAATAAAGACAAGAATGGTGCTTAGGTACGGAGGGTTGGCGCTGATCCACCAGGTACCTAGGAGTGCCGGGAACTGAACGTACTGAACAACTGAGCTGTGTCCTCACGTAACGTATTGTGACAGCGTACCTCGATGTTCCACATGCGACTCGCTCAGTGCTCCTTTAGAATCTCGCGGTCCTTTGCGCATCCGCGTTTAAATCCCGTCACTAAAACGACCACGCTATCATTGAGACCAGAACAGAGATGCTTCTCGTCAACTACACCCCGGCCAGTACGCTATGTTCGTTTCGACGATCAGCAGCGTCCCGGTCCCAGCCCGCAATGGCAAAGTCGTTATAGTTACTATTGGAACAAGTGGGATAGAAGAGCACGGCTTGTTGTAATTTTTGGAGTTTTGACAGGTGTATACTATTTGGCGCAGTAAGTCCTCAAATGCATATTTGGAACACGTTTTACATGTGCATCTTTCATGTTAACTTCGCATTAACCCTAATACATATCTGTAGTCTAGAACAGGTCCCAGAGACAGGAAGATGGAGATTTATGAATACCAGTCCGAGGTTCGAGGCCAAGGTACTGATGGTCTATGTCTTGCAATGACATGATTTAATCTTCTCCAGTTTGGTGAATTGGCTCGTGCTCAGGTCCACCGTGAGCTACGTGATGAGGTTCTACCGCATAACCATCCAATATCGCGACACGTTCGACGTGTCGTCCAACGCATACTATCGTCCAGTAATCTAGGATTTGTCAAGGGCATGGGAAATGGATCACAATCAATCAGTTTCGGGGCCTCAAGTGATGGATTTGGAGGGGAAATCTGGGATCCAAATACGGAACGACAGTTGAATGTTGGACCCGAAAAAGAATGGGACGTGATCGTGGTAAACGATCCCAAGATGATCAATGCAATGGCTGTTCCTGGTGCGCTCATTTTGGTTGGTGTTGATTAGATTAGTTTGAATAATCGTGCTAAGGGCTTTAGGCATGATAATAGTCTTCACTGGTATTTTGCCTGTGTGTGAAGATGAGCAAGGGCTCTCCGTCGTCTTATCGCATGGTAGGTACTATTGCTTGGCATTGGGTATTCATCGGGTTTGACGTGCTCTAGAAATTGGTCATATTGGTGAGCTGTCTTTGTCACTTGCTTGGCTGTTCCAAGTGAGCGAACATACTTCTTTAGTCGCGCGGCACGTCGCAGAGCGGATATCTTCGCAAACAATAATGATTGGTTTTCTTATCCTCATGGGTTTGATTGGAATAGATTTTGGTCTATCAGACCTCATGAAGAACTTGATGCTTGAACTCCCTAATTCAAGAGCACAGGAACGAGAAGGTATTCAAGGGTCGCCTGGGCTTCACGCTTATTGACTCCGCACTGTCTTAGCTGATTACATTGGTCTGAAATTGATGTCTCGAGCATGTTTTGATCCCAAAGCAGCACCGAAGTAATTTTTTCATATATTTAGTGCTGCATGTGGCTAACTTAAAACTCAGGATGTTCAAACGCTTAGGCGAAATCGAATCCAACGTCGGGTCCAAATTCAACTTGGATTTCCTCCAAACTCACCCCTCGTCACAGAGTCGCGTTGAAGTAAGCTGCGGTTCGGTTGCGTCTCTTGCGTTTGCTTAAACTTGCGATAGTATCTACAGCAAGTTCTGCAAGAAGGGTATGCTATCAGAGCATCCAATCCAGAGTGCACAGAGATGGAGGAGGAGGTGCACAGATTCCGGGATGCTTGGCGGGGCATGGATGGCGGGTTTGTACAGGTTTAGACCGGATATTAATATTATGTACGGCCGGACGATAACCATATATGGAAAGAGGATTCGGGCTCCGCCCGGGAGCAGAATTGCGCCTCAACGACAGAAGACATCCTCCTCCGCGTCGGATCCGGCGTGCAGACCAGTTCCCATGTCGTCGGCGTCGCGCACCCCTTCCCTAACTCCCAGCAGGTCGTCCTCTCCAGAACCTCCAGTACAACCTGACCATTTCTATACCTCTACGAACGTCCAACTTCCCCCATCTCCCCATCCAGGTGGAAGGACGTGGCTCTCCCCCGATGATGACCCCCTAGCACACCGCGGAATACCTGTCTTCAAGCCTACCATCGAACAATTTCAGGATTTCGAGCAATATATGATCAAAATCGAGCGTTGGGGCATGCAGAGCGGAATTGTGAAAGTCATTCCACCGAAGGAATGGTCCGTCTTCTGTCTATCTATGCACTATATATTCACTCATGTTTCGTCCTGGTGTGTTCAGGACGGAAGCACTTCCGCCGTTGAAGCCGCAATTAAAGAACGTGAAGATCAGGACTCCTATTGAGCAGCATATGCTTGGTACAGGAGGCTTGTTTCGGCAAGAAAATATGGAAAAGCGCAAACTGATGAGCGTCCGTGAGTGGGTCGAGTTATGCAATAAGGAAGAATTTCGCACACCTGGAGTCGACGATGTTGGGCTTCACGCACGAAGTGCAAATGTCAAGCCAAAGACAAGGAAGAGCACTACTAAGAAGAAGACTGATATGATAAAGGCGGAGTTAGTTGACATCGAACCCGAGATCAATGATGAGCTGGACGATGAAGATCAGCACTTAAAGGATGTTGAACATCCAATACATCGTTCCGGACAGTCCTGTGCCGCGTCACCGTCGGATAGCGCTGTAGATACTTCCCGTGCAACGCCCGTTAGTGAAGCCGGAGTAGGTTCGGCAGACGCCGAGACCGTTCAGGAAGACACGGCCAAACCCAAGCGCAAGCGCACGACCCAGACTAGGGAAGTTAGGGAAGCTAACCTCGCAGAACGAGCTGCGAAGGACGTAGCATTTTTAGAGTCGTTCAATCCACATAAAGATTGGCTACCGCCTAATACTACGGCCTCCGATTATACTCCTGAATTTTGTCAAAAACTTGAGAGGCAGTACTGGAGAAATTGTGGTTTAGGCAGACCAGCATGGTATGGGGCTGATACCCAAGGTTTGCTTATTGTGCACATATATCAACCCATCTCATTATCTGCTATATAGGTTCATTGTACACGAATCAGACGAAGTTCTGGAATGTCGCCAACCTTCCTTCAACTTTGTCTCGATTATTGCCACCTGGCAACGGACTGCCCGGAGTTAATACACCGTACCTTTATTTTGGAATGTGGCGCGCGACGTTTGCTTGGCACGTTGAAGATATGGACTTATTCAGTATTAACTATGTTCATTTCGGTGCTCCAAAATTTTGGTATGCTGTGCCCCAAGGCAGGGCCTCAGCTCTCGAGCAAACAATGCGAGGTACTAACTACAGCGTACTTGTCGGAAATGCTAGATTTAACGATATCAATAGGTTACTTTCCGAAGGATACCTCTCGGTGCCCGCAATTCTTGCGTCACAAGTCGTTCTTGGCATCTCCAACGTTGCTGGCCCAATCGTCTTGTCGGCCCAATTATCTCGTACAACACGCTGGCGAATTTGTAATAACCTTTCCGAGAGGCTACCACGCGGGCTTTAATCTAGGGTTGAATTGTGCCGAAAGTGTTAATTTTGCTCTAGACAGCTGGATAGAGCTTGGTAAGCGGGCAAAAGTGTGTGAATGCATTACCGATAGGTACGTTTGGTCATCTCGTGGGATTTCTTGTACTCAATAAAGAAGTGTGCGGATTGACGTCGAGCAACTGCTCCGAGATCGAGCTATAGAAATTGGATTACAACAGAAGTTGGATCAACAGGAGGACATCAACGAGGAATCGCCCAAATCAAAGAAAAGAAGGTCTGACGGTCCACCAAGTCCTGCGAAGTCGAAGAAACCCAAGACAAAGCCAGACTCCAAAGTATTCCCGACGAAGATATCCCTGACGCTCAAAATCGGGCCTAAACCGCCAGAACAGGAAGAGTTCCCGTGTTGTCTCTGCATTTCTACAGATAGGGAAGGTCTACTACCGGTGCACGACCCGCCGAAAGGGAGAAAAGACATTGAAGAGCTGGCAGGAAAACCGAAGGTCTGGATGGCTCATGAAAGCTGCGCGAGTGTTATACCCGAAACATGGGTTGACGAGGTGGAAGAAGAACCTGATACAGTAAAACAATTCGTATTTGGTGTCGATGCAATTGTGAAGGACCGATGGAACTTGGTACGTCGTTGTATTGCCCAAGTGCCTTGAGAATTAAGTTCTGGCTAGAAATGTTCCGCATGCACAAAGATTCGTCAGAAGGCTCATGGTGCACCTGTGCA
Source organism: Amanita pseudoporphyria (assembly GCA_003316615.1). Lineage (NCBI taxonomy): Eukaryota > Fungi > Basidiomycota > Agaricomycetes > Agaricales > Amanitaceae > Amanita > Amanita pseudoporphyria. Next base: position 21,145 of record QFEO01001753.1, read on the forward strand.
ATGCACCAAAGGAAAGTGCCCAAAGGCCTTTCATGTCAGTTGCGCTCGTGAAGGCCTCGATACGGGGATTGTCTTTACGGTATTGAAGGAAGTCGAGAAGGAAGTCGTTCTTGTGGACGCGGTGTCGGAAGCCCCCCAAGTGGATCCTTCTGCCATGCAAATCGATGCTAGTCCCATAGAGCATTCCAGCGCAGTAGCTGTGGCCGACAGTAGGGAGGCTATTTTGGGGCCAGGGCTTGATGGTTCTGTGCCAGTCGACTCTGGGCTTCTTCCTACTCAAGAGCCAACTTCCCGTGTGTTGAAAGTCATCAAGAAGCAAGAAGTCGAAATCCTATGCACGCAACATAATCCTGTTTGTCTCCCTGTCGTTCTTCCGGTCGCTTTACTAATCAGAAATTCAGATTGTCACGGCCGCTAAGAGGGCCAACAAGCAGGACAAAATAAAGTCTGATTTGCTAGCTCTCCCGAGCATGGCCCGGATTAAAATACGAGTCAGCGCAGGTGTTTTTGAGGTGTCTCTTATTCGAGTCATGGAAGAGACAAAGTCGGTAGAAGTCTTATGGGATCGTGGTATTAAGAGAGAGTTTAAATGGGGCAGCGTTGTTTTTGGCAGTACAGGGGCCAACGTGCAGCAAAAACCTTCCGAAGTGATAGCCGAATCTGAACGTGCGTAAATCAATTTCTCACAAGAAATGATCTGATCACACGAATATGCAGAGGCCGGTCCATCCGCCCCTATGCAGAGTTGCGCCTCCGTCCCTCCAACAGGTGGTACTTCTGCACCTGAGCAAAGTTTAGCGGGACCTGGGGCTACCGCACAACCCCGATATGCAACAAGCGCTTCATATTATTATCATTCTCGCCCTGGGCACTACGGTTACTGGCCATATCAAGTTGCAGGACATCCATTTACCACCGGCTCGCAGCCGTATCCTTATGCATATTATGCTACGACTGGTCCGACGAATCACAGTTCATATATGTATAGTGCCAGTCAGTATCGCTCCAATCAACTTAACTGGCAGCAACCCTATCAAGGTCCTCGTTACAATGAGTCGACGTCTGAGAATCCAACAGTTGTCGGCCAGCCTGAAGTTCAGCATGCGACGTCGAAGAATGATACTCCTGATTTGGCTTCAAGTATAGGCGACAGCGCGACACCTGATCCACTTGCAATAACTACAGGAAGCACTGCACAGCAAGTACAAGACGTTCCGGCGTTATCCAGCTCTGATCAAACCACAACAGAAAGCACCCTGAACAAATTGGCCAGTTTGTCAGGAGATGAACATAACGTCATGAAGGAACTGATTGCATTGTCTTCAATGCAACCTTCTCAGATCGCAGATGCATTACGAGATAACCCACAGCTGAGGGACATCGTATGGGCAGCCGTTGACCAGGCGAAAAAATCCTCAGAGTAATTAATCGTACTCTATTTCCCTTTTTATTATATTTCATTCTGTACGGCGTACAATATTGAAGGGATTTTGTAATTGTAACTTCTGAGGACAGTTTTGACTTGGGACAAACACCAATAAGCAAAGGCTACGCGCTCATTAGCTAACCGCGTCACGGTTCAAACGAGTGTTGCATTGGCACCCGCGTACAATGGTGCCCGCCACCTGTTAAAATATCTTACGGCTATTATGTGGGTTTTAACCGCCTCGTTCGATGGTGCCGAAACAAATGATGCGAATGCAAACTTACAAAGTACGTTCATGTCTTCGAGTCAGGTGCTATCAAGTCTTACAAGAGACTACAGCGAGTAAGCTGCTCAAACCTGGTAAGACGTATGTGCTCGGAAGGAAAGGCCAGCCACTCGCCATAAAGCATCAGCGAATATCAAGAGAGCACGGCGCGTTTGAGGTTGGAAGTGTACCAGAAGATAAGATTGTATGCCGTTGTCCTCGTGTGTCCTCTTTCACCCTAAACATGGAGGTTTAGGCAGATCCTGACTACAAGCCAACTTTACGATACATTAACAAGAAAGACAAGGCTATTAAGGTTGTTCGCGAACAGGGGCATATTATCATAGAGAAACTTGACAGTGACGAATTGCATCACGAAGATGTCGTTTGGCCTATTGTTCAAGAAAAGATAGTGTAAGCATTATGAGCATTTTCTTGCTTGTACCACCAACGAAGAGCCAGTGTCAAGTGGGAACCTTTATGTTGCTATTACTCGCCTGAAAAGAACAGGGTGGCCTCACTAGTGCGAGGATGTACCTCTCTCGGTGCGACAGTTCTTGCTGTTCTTTAAAGCGAACTAAGCGAGTCTGAAGGCATAAGTTTGGTTCACATACCCGAGCCCCAGGTCACCCACCACCTCACTTCCAGTTACGCGACAAATGCATCTGCGGCGACTTCTCTCTTGTCTGCATCCCAGTTTGCCAAGCCTGAATGGCTTGAGGAGATCATTCGATTAGGCACGACAGAGCAAGATTCATCTGGCCAGAGCGCACTTGAGAAAAATTTTGCGTTGCCGCCGCTCAGCAAATATCGACCATCCTTCTCACCTGATCTACATGATTCACAAAAGGTTTTCAAAGTGTGGGAGCCAAATGAAGAAAGGATGAACATGTTGAACAATTATCGCTTCTTTCTTCTGTGCGAGAAACCTCATGCAACCGATTCTAATGTTAAGGATTTGATACAGCGGGGAGGAGGGGCGTATGAAATCCTTGACATTCATGCAGGAAAAATTAAATGGCATAGAGCTCTGGTCAGAGGCAATGCGAAGGAGGGACAAAAACTAGTTCTTGTCGGAGACAAGGATTCTTTGAAAGCAGCCATCGATGGACATGGTTGGCAAGATTTGATCCACGAAGCTGAAATGCATGTTTGTTTCAACTCAATTACGGCTTGTTTCTTACTCTATCTTAGCTTCGACTTACCTTTCATTGCGCCTGATACTCTGATACAAGCGGTTATCAATATTGATACCTCGGCGCTGGACAAATTATTAAAACCAGAGAAAGAAGCTCAAGGTCAGCATTGTCATTTTTCATAAAAGTATCCCATTCTTCATAGTTTGCCATGGACCATTAGAAAATGTCCCAGAGTCACAACAGGGTCGCTCAAAGGGGCTAGTTCGAAGTATTACCTCGCGCAAAGCTTCTGTTGAGCCGATGGAAAGTGCGCAAGATAAAAGTACGCTCGAGGAAGATGACAAGCCTCGCCCCCGCCGCGCAAGTGTCCTTTTTTCTACTCCTGTATTATAGCATTAACAACATATTGATTAGACTTTAACAAGGCACACGAATGCTAAAACAGGTCTTGAAGACATGTCTGACATCGCCAATGTGGTCCCAATAACCCAGCCTGAAGTGACACCTATTGATTTGACAGCAAGTACCTCGGCCATGAGCCAAGAGTCATTTATACTAATGCTTTCCCAAGGCATCTGGGCCTGTTCGTACAAAACAGTTGAAGCGCCGGCGCGATGCTTCCGAGCCTGTTCAATCTTCTGATACACTACGCACTTCACCCGATGTTGACTTACAATCTGGAAAGAGACACAAAGTATTATACGAGGCGAACAAATTCCAGGACATGAACGTAGATGAGATGTATAGTCAGCTGCCGGTCTCGCTAAACGCAGAAATATCAACCGAAAGACGCAGTCAGACTCAGACCCAAAGTAATGTTTCAGGACCAGCGCAGGCGTCTTTGCTTCGTACGCTACCTGTTGTTCCCGAAGAAGAGGAGGAAACTCAAGCGACAAGCAATACTGGCAGAAGCCTCAAAAGAAAGGCAAAAATGATTGATGATATCGAGATAGTAAGTGACCCTTTTGAAATAATCATAGCCTTTCGCTCTGACTACGCATGAGAAGGCTGCGGTTTCAAAGAAGAAGAAAACTCTGGAGGTGACCAGCGTTGCTGAAGAACGTTTGCCGATGGCGGTCCAAGGCACAAGCACCAAACCTCCATCTGGTGCTGGAAAGCTCGACGTCGATACAGCGTTCCTCAAAGCGATCGCTTCAACAACGAAAGGGAAGAGGAAAGAAGATGACTTCGATCGTGATTTTAACAATCTAAAGATCGCTCGACCAGAGTTAGAACGACAGGAAGAGGAATGGGGTGTCGTGGATGATTTTGGTGGTGATACTGGTATTCGAGGAAATTTCATGGTTATTTTGGAAATGGATGTTCCTTCAAAAGAAGATAGGGCACAATACCGGGCTTCTGAAATGCTGCGGACTGACTGGCAAGGCATGCCAAACTTCAAGAAGTTCAAAAAGGTCTCGGACATTTCGTACATGTGCCCTATAAATGGTATTAACAACAAAAATCAGAGAATTAGCACGACATCAAGAACGAAAGTCGAGTTGGTTATAAGCGAAGAGAACGATTATGGCTTAGGACCTAGTGGGTAAACTTGCCTATCATCAGATTCATTCTCCTCACCTTTATTAGCATATTGGAAAAGTGGCAATTCGCAGTCGCATGGTAACCAGGGGGCGATGAAGACCGATACGCAGCCTCAGGATAGCAGGAAAGGCCGAAACCAGGCACTAATCGTTAACGATTCTGATGAAGAGTCGGATGAGATGCGCCCGCCTGACAAACCAACCTTGAGAGCCGGAGGCCAACGGACCGCCAAGCGCCGAGCGCGTGCAAAGACTGGGCATGAAACACAGCCTTTGTTCTTGGACTCTGATGACGAGAGGATGGCAGATGGATTGGATAAAGAACGTAGTGAAGAGGAGCCGCCAACATTGAAGTCGAGTGCAGGAAGTGAGAAACGCAGTAAGGAAGTACTGAAACCTCCGTCAAGGACAAGGCCGAAGAAGACACCTGTCATTCTTGTGGATGACGACTCAGACGACGGTGCTGTTTTTAAGGGCTTCAAAGGCAAGAAGAAAGGCCGTTGAAGTGCATGTTAAGGTGGCTAGTACGGTAGTATCACCGCTAGTAACGGATCAAATATTACATAAACATATTCATGCTAAGTAGTAGTGTGTGTACCTACCCTCACAATGCTCCGTCGCAAGAGCCTTTCTCGTGTTCTCTTAGTCATCGGTTCTGTTCTTTTCATTAGGATCGTCCTTTTCCCCTCTCCCTCTTCCCCGACAACAAATTCTCAAGAACATCAAATTAAAGAGCACAACTTCATTGAACGTGCAACTCGTCCAGACAAGTCACTCAATGTCCAAAAACACCGTTTCTTGCAGGCTCGAATGGGTCGGGATGACCGCAATGAGCTGATGGGTGATGTGATTCGTAATGGCGTTAACGATTACTGGGAGAGGTTCCAAAAGCCATAGTACGTAGCTGCTTGTCCAGTCAAGACTAGGCGTATAACTCGACGTGATGCAGCATTCTTAGTAAAGAGACGTCCAATATGGATGCTCAGCTTGTGGTCAATGCCATAGACCGGTTGCTTTCTCTGAATGGCTGGGTGGCAGCATTGTGTCCTACCCTCGCACGTCCGTTTGGCCAGAACAGGGATAACGCTTACGACGACCTGATACGTCAAGGCCACCTTTACTATGTGGCAATTATTATTCATTCCGCCGATCACTTCTTGGTCGACCAGCTGGCCGTGATTGTCCAAATTGCCAAGCGACTGGGCACTACCAACCTCTTTGTTTCCATGCTTGATTATGCTTCGACGGATTCGACAGAGACATTGACTGACCTATGTGAGGCGGTTCTTACGCTTCTTGGAGTCCCCTTCAGAATACGAAGGGTTCCTGGAATGACTGAGGATCCCGTAGCTGCTTATTACCCGTCGGAGGAAGCATATATGCGAAATTTAGCTTTAGAGCCCTTAAACGAGCTACAACGGAAACGAAATATTAAATTTAGCAGAGTTATATGGCTTAAAGGCTTTGCATGTCCCAATGACATATTAGAGACCATCAAAATCAGTTTTCTAAACGAGGCCGCGATGGTCTGTGGTATGGATTGGGCAGAATACAACGGCTTCTTCGTTTTCTCGGATAGGTAAGTTGTCTGAAATACTACTGTGAGACCCACATATTTAATAAACATCCAGATGGAGAACACGGGACATAGAAGGTGATCAATTCCGACAAGCTACTTCAACTTCTCAGCCAGATGCTGTACCACCTCGGGACAAGTTAGGCGCAGGGCGCTATGCACAACACCTTCCATTCCAAGTATTTTGCTGCGAGTCCGGAACACATGTCGTCGACCCGCATCAATCCTATTACAAGGGGGTGTATTACAGAGCGGGAAATGATTTCCAAAACTTGAGTCGATCCGAGAGCATGGCCACACGACACCCAGATGCTGCATGCCTCGATAGTAGCCAAGCGTGGTTCTGTCGAGATTTGTGGGTCCTTACTGCTAGAGACGCGATGGTGGATGTTGATAATGAAGTCAATTCCGGTGTCATGAGAAAGCGCTCAGTCATCGAGGTTGCTGCCTTCGACCCGCTAATGGAAAAGCGAGATGCTGTGAGGGTAAAAGGTGCAGATGGGGCCGAAGACGAAGTCAACGACAATGGCGCGGATCGACGTCAAAAGGCAAAGACGGATCCGGATGCTAATGCTGGGTCTGATTATGATGCTATGTCGCCCGAAGAAGGTGGAGAAGAAGTTCCATCTGCGGATGACTTCGAGAAATTATCGATACCCAACTCCATGTTCAGGCCGGCTCGAATATTGGTCAACCCAAGGTGTCCAACAACGTACGCTGGTGTCAGCCATACCCAGTTAGCACGAGATTTATTCGGAGGTGGGGACGATGCTCCGAGAGGAGACACCGCAAAGTATATCCTTGAGGATTGGGAGGGTGCTCCAGAGAGTTTTGTATGCCAGGAGCAAAAGTAAGTCGTTTCCGGTACTGTCACAGGATCTTCACGACTTATAATCTTCCAGAACAACAGGCGGAAGGAAAGCAGCGAAAACACAAAGAAGGCTGGGCTTCTCGATCATTGAGGAACTACAAAGAATGCCTAAATGGACTTAGAAACATCTCCAGGAATCATATTCTGTATGCGCACCACTTGCATATTTACTCTGGTAGTTTCTAGCAAACAGGACTAGCCAGGGCTTTTAATTTAGGCCTTTGACACTGCAATAAATGAGTATGGACTGCACATCACTGTTGTTGCAGTTCCGCAGCATAAGATTACAGCAGAAGTATATACGTGTCAATTCTATTTGAACAGGTACAGATTCAATCCAACAGGGTGCTCCTTAGAGGATACACACAACCTTGATCGATAGACAATAGTAGTTTTGCCTTTCGTTTTCAGTTGCGAACTTATTTTTTCCATTTGCTTTCGTCATTATTTCGCGCCGCGTTATGTGCTAGTTACACATCTCGTGTATTTACAGTGATCAAATCCTGATCAAGCTACAACAAACACTATATTGTCGTGCTCGGAATTGACCGGCAAATTCTATAATCTCGTGACGGTGCTCGGGACACCCAACATTCGAGGTTACCAGTATGTCAACATCATTAGTTTTGCGCTCTGCTCTGCCCAGAGTCCTATCTGGCCGCGCTGTCTGTACTTCAACTGTCTTTAGTGAGTGGTCTTTTTAATTCAGGGAAGAATATCTAACTCCGGGATAGCTAGACATTCTGCTACCGACGCATCCGGAGCTGTCGTTCCGGGCGGTCGTGCGTAACCTTGCATAGGCCCAGTAACTGTAGCCTAACGACTATTTTCCAGCAATATACAAGGGAACCGTGAATGACCCGACGCCCTTTCCACCTTCTTCACGTGTACATGGCTCATATCACTGGGCTTTCGAACGTTTACTCGCTGCAGGTCTTGTGCCAATGACTGTTACCGCCTTTGCTACTAGCGGGACGCAGCATCCGATTCTGGATGGATTACTTGGCGTCAGTTTAATTGTCCATAGTCACATCGGGGTGCGTTGTTATGAATCAACTTTGTGTCCAATCCGACATTCGTTTCTAGTTCGACTGCATGCTCGTTGATTATCTGCACAAACGCAAGTTCTCCGTCCTTGGACCCATCATGACGTGGACATTGCGCACTGCAACTGTTGCTACGCTTGTCGGTATATACCAGTTCAACACAAATGACATCGGTAAGGATAATGTTAATGCCTTGTCCATGCCCTGATCGCCGAACAGGCCTGACCGAATTCATTGCCAAGGTCTGGGCAGCATAAGTTGCGCTGGGGGTTTACAGTTATAGGCATAGTCAAAGTGCTAAAGCTACTTGTGCTACTAGATTTCTCGCGTCACAAACTTCAATACGAGTTTTAAAAAGATTCGAATGGTGATGGTATTCTAAGATTCAAGCTCACTTTGTGCTCCCGTTAACTTGGCTCAGTGCTGCATCAGCTCTCTCTAAGTCTCCCTCACTCAAGCTCCTGAATGTACCACCTCCAGGTGTGCTAGCCCCACTCATGACTGAACCCGACCTGGACCTGACTTTCATAACTAGTGGGCTGTGAGAATCATCAGTAAACGATTATCAGTTGACGTGCAGCACAACGCACAATGGATAAGAGTCTTCATCTTCCTCAGGCCAGGGGTGGCCACGGTAATCACTTGTTCGCAATCTCTCCATCTGTAGTAGAAGGAATACCGAACATGAGCGCATCTCTCTTGACAGCAGGGTCTGAACTTACATCCTCGGTTAGAGTTCCTATGTCACCGGGTGTAGCCATTCCCCTTAATCTCGGACTTGCCGGAATGCTAGCTGGGGGCATTCTTTCAACGCCGGCGAAATAATCCAACCCGTCCTCCTCGCCGTCCACGGCGAACGCATCCGGGTAAGCCCGCCTCAACGCCAACTGACGGGCTTTGCTATACTCAATGCCGAGATTCTTCCAGTCAAGTAGTGGGCTCAGTCTCTCGACGCGATTCCGTTGGTTTATGCGCTGGCGGCGCGTCTTTTGCGCAAAACTGAACATGTAATTTGTCAGTTGGTTGACCGAATCCTCTACGGATTGCGTTCGACGATTCACAATGTAACAGCCTTCATCTTCAGGTTTCTCTATTAAATCTTGCATGAAGCAGCCGACACCAGATAAATTAGTCGTGATTGAGGGTATACCCATCTACGAGAAAAACGAATCTTGTGCATCCATGCAAGAAAATAATTGTTAGCAAAACTTACGACAGTACACTCAGCCGGCGTGTATCCCCATGGTTCATAATAACTCGGAAAGACGCCTAAATGGCAACCGCGCACGAATTCCTCATAGTCTACTCCCAGAATGGGATTGTTACTGTTCAAGAAATCAGGATGGAAAATAACCTTGACCCGGTCATGGCCCGCGTTGAACAATTGGACACGTCGTATCTGATTTATTATGGGATCATTAGAATCATCAGCCATGTTGTGAGTCACGATAGGAGGCAGCGCGTTGCGTTTGAGAGCAAATACACGTCTCTTTAGTAAAATTTGGTCTTCTTCCGAAAGAAGCTCATCCGGGGTGAGGATAGCTTTTTGGTCTCTGTAAGTCGTTCCTTAGCAATGCACTTAAATTGGCGAAGGTAAATTTACCCATGGAACCTTGTGGCATGTTCGAAGAGCCGTGCACCAATACGATTCTGTATTTCTGTCACCGTGTCCTGAAGCTGTTTCATGACAGCTTGACCTTTCAAGGCTTCGACTGTATAAGAATGAGTCGCAGCCGGCATGATGATGAACGCAACCACAGTCGTTGTTGAGCCGGCCTTTTGTAACTGGTAATTTAGGCCTGAAAACAGGTCAGTTCTGTTCTTCGGTGGGCACGTATATACATACGGGCGAGCGATTCTATGAACATATCCACCCCTTTGTTCCGATATTCATAACGTCCTGCGGTGAAATACTGGGAAGACAGTCAGCATTCCGTGTGACAACGAAGCGACTCACATAAAGAGTGTTGTCCAAGTCGAAATCGAAATGACCATAGAAATGACCGCGCACGAATTCATTTATTTTAGCCTTGCTAGTGGCGTGCAAATTCTGGAATTCGTGCATGGCTTGGAATTTGACAACGTTCAAGCCATTTGGCACGACGCCATCCGGTTTCCTTTTTAGTAAATGCTCACTTTCGTATGCCGTGATGTGGGAGACTGTTGTGAAAACGTCTGCGCAATGTGCTGCAGAGCGTTCTATACAATAGCGGTGGTATATGCCCCGCTTCCCGGCTTCATGGTCGACATCGAAATACTGTAGATTATTATAAAAATCTACGGATCCTGCGCAGAGGTATCTGCCAAGAAGTGTAGCATGAGTTGTGAAAACTGTGGTGATATCGATATGCCGCTTTCTGCACAAAGGAATAGCAACGCCTGCCTGCCATTCGTGGAAATGGGCGATAACAGCTGTAGTAAGTTGGCGAGAAACATACTAGGACGATATGAGTAGAAACGATACCGTGATAAATATTGACATACCTCGCCCAGGAACCAGGCTACGATATAGCCAAAGACAATTGCCTCATTCGTCTCCTGATCATTTGGGGGACTTGGTATTCCAGCAAGGTTCCAAAGATCGCCCTTCCATTCGTCAAGCTTGGCATACTGGCTGCTGGTATCGAAAAGCAGGACGTGGGGGGCGCCCTCAATAAGCCATCGGCCATACAGAGCCTTGACGCCACGCGCTCGCATGACGTCGAGAGAGGCAGCGATGTGTGGATCCGCAGGGTCCTCCTGATCGACCTCCATTGGAGCACTCTTGTAGGAGAGAGGGCCAATGAGGCAGTATCTGTCGCCATACTCGGCGACTGTGACGGGGACCTTCGTCTTGATGACGGTGTAGATGCCACCGACCTTGTTTGCGACCTCCCAGGCACACTCGAAGAGCAGAGGGCTTGCAACGTCTCGTTTGTCGTGGGACATGGGTGGATGGGAGGAACTACGCTACTGCTATTTATCAGCCTGACGTCACCCACCCGATTGCAACCGCCGTGAGACCGCTTGATACGAAGTTCACTGCGTTGTTCGTCAATACGTCCCGTCCCCCGATCCCCACTCCACCCGGTCCCTTCCGCTGCACTACCGCCTTCTTCTCTACGCTGTACACCGTCTCTTGTAGCGTCGCCCCCAGCATCGAGTCCACCGCACTCTCCATTCCTCCCGCCACCGCCCCCCACCACATGCATCCAATCAATGCCCCCTTATCACATCTCTTGTTCTCCAATATCAGGCTCGTTCCCATCGCAGTTCCCACCAACAGCCCTCCGATTATAGACCACATTGTTCCTCCTGCCGATATCGCTCCGTTTGTCCCAGGAGGAACCGGCTTGAATGTCGTTATCATCCGTGGACGCGATGGCGATAGTATTCCCAATTCTGATGCCAGCGTGTCCCCGAGGCAGCATGCGTATTGGCCTAGAACAACATAGAAGAGCAACCGGCTTAGTCCGCCTCCCACAGCTTTATCCGTCGGGCACAACAGCTCTTGTGCATAAGTGTCAGGTATCTTGAACCCTAGGCTTCTTGCCAGGTGCGCATGCACGCCCTTGGGCGCAAAGTATGCATTCCATACGGTGGTAGCAATGAATGCCCAGATGCTGTTACATAACACCTGCCAGCTGTTTCTATAGCCTGCCTCGTGGTATCCCTCTTCTAGTCGTGTCTTTTTTTTCTTCCCATCTACTCGTCGTCAGTCATACAGCTCTTGATTTCCTTGTAGTGCTTACATTTTGTAGCCCTGCTGCCAGCAAAGTAAAACACAATTAGTCCTGCTGCGAATGCTTTCACTGGCGAGACCATGGTTCCAAAACCAATCGTGAATGCTGCGAGCGCGCCGTCTGGAGAGAGTGACTTTTTCCGCAAGCCATGCAAGCTCAGCAACAACGCGGCCGCAAATGGAATGGTAAGGGAGTGATCGAACATCTATGTGGCGTGACTTTAGAATGGAGACGATCGATGATCCCTGCTATTTTTGAAACTCCGATGTGACATGATGGTACTACAGTTGCGGACAAACAAACACAACAACCTAAATGAAGAGGATTCTACAAGCTGACTCTTTGAAAACATGGCCTCAAAAATTTGGTCACCCATGAAAAAAATCAGTAAAAATATGAAAAATGGCACAATTGACTCCTATTAGCTGCACCTGATCCTGTAATAAAACTGAAGTTAGATTGAGTTGATTGGCCAATAAAAAATAAACAAACTTCACCAAAAAAGGAAAAATTTGCCAGTTACCTTATGAAATCAACTCCCTCACATCCTCCTGAGCTTGATCATGCTCTTGGAAGGGCCTAGACCATTGAAAGCAGGCAGGTGGTGATGGAGGCCTTTACACTTCCCCATGCATTCCATGTGGAGTCCACACAATTGAAAATGGCTGAGGCTCCTGCCAAAATGGCAGGGAATGGGAGCCTGGATTCCACTCAAAAGGAATTATAGGTGTTATATTGGAGAACACTTAGTACTACTTGGACTAACAGGGCTTGCATCTCAACAACAAGTCCAGTGTCAACAAGCACCAAGTACCAAATGTAGAGTTCAAGGAACTTGTGTACTAAGACTAAGTATACAAGTGTGAGGATGATCAGAGGCAGTGTGAGATGTGCCTTGAGACAATCAAGTATAATGAACTAGATTGGTAACAACCTACATAAGTCAAACTTAGGTTCTATCTACTGTACATGGGGTCCTTATATACTAATGGGGGATGATGTCTAACAAAGGTAAAGAGAACATAAGAACATGTCAACAAGACTGTGTGTAAGTAAATGATGAGGTCATATGGAATGTGGTGGAAGGAAGTGACATATCAGTGATGTCATAACTATGTCATAGAAGGAATAGGAAGTCTGTTAGAGTCTGAGGAAATAAACAGTAAAAGTTAGAGTACATATGATAATGTCCAGAACTCATATAGTTGTAACAATAGGGAATGTACAATATATGGAGTGTATTTGTTCTATCATATGATTTCACAACAATTATAGGCCACCATATGTAATTCACTTACTTTTGTATTAGGGTTAGTGTTTTTCCATATTTGTCTTATTTATCTGTCTTTTTGTTTGTCATTATGTCAATTGGTTGTGACTCTCAGTCATCTATGTCACATTTGTGATAAAATGTGCATTGTCAGTAGTTTTGACAATCACCTCTGTCTGTTATCAACACTGCACCCCATTCCAACCACCACATGCTTTCAGGCACTGATGAGATGTGTGACAGTGTGTTACAAGTATACATGTCACATACAATATTAATATTGTTTGGAAGCATTTTTCAGGGACTGATAAGATATGTAGTAATGTGTTACACATGTACATGTCACATGCAATATTAGTATTGTTTGGCAGCATTTTTCAGGCACTGATAAGATATATGACAGTGTGTTACACATGTACATGTCACAAACAATATTAGTATTGTTTGTGTTACAACTATATGTGTTCTGGATGTTGTTGTACAGTGATTCACAAAACTGTTGCAATGTTTGGCAGTTCTGAAATGACTGGCCAATTATCCAAAGGATAAATTAGAACAAATTCATAGAAATTCATAGCTAATAGAGCTGCCTCTTGGCTACAGTTTGAGCCCTTAAGTATATGGTTTGGATGAGTTTTTCATGAGATATAAAATATTTTGTGAAGGGATATCAACAAAGTTTTGTTGCTGACATGGTCAGATACCAAAACTGGTATCTGGTGCTCATGTAGCTATCCTGTATGACATGGGGGTATGTTATACACATAGATAATCTGCCAAATATGCCACAACAATGACCATAACTGGTCACATGTCTCATCTATGCTGTGCAAATGACCCATAATGCTGCATTTGACACTGTCAGACAGGACACCCATAAAGAGGCAGTGTGTGTCCTCAGACCACATCAAAACATTCTTAAACCAATATCCCCATCCCCTTAAACCTGTCAGAAGATGTTAACAAGGTTTTATTGTTAATTCTGTATGTGTTTTTGGGTATCAAAGCAGGTGGACACAGGACTTCTATCATAATAGTCAATGTTGTCATTGTTATAATGGAGAACACTTAATACTACTTGGACTAACAAGACTTGTGGATCACCAACAAGTCCAGTGTCGACAAGCGCCGAGTACCAAGTGTAGAGTTCAAGGAGCTCACATACTAAGACTAAGTATACAAGTGTGAGGATGATAAGATTCAGCGTGATATCGAGATCAGCCTTGAGATGTTATAGTTGTCAACCTAGATTCACCTAAGTCGAACTTAGGGTTCTATCTACTACATCAGGGTCTTTATATACTAATGGAGTCATGTAGTAATATGTACAAAGAGACCATAAGAATGCATAAAGAGATGGCATAGGTAAGTAAACGATGCGGTCATATAGAAGGTGATGGAAGGAAGTGACATAGTGGTGAGGTCATGAATATGTCATAAGTAGGAACGAAGTCTGAGGGGTTCCGAGGGAAGAAACAGAGTAAAGGAAAAAGTAAAAGTACATACAGTAATAACGTCCAGAACTTGTATAACTGTAACAGTCATCATGTACATCATCCAGATTTGTGTATATTATGTCTCCACCTATATCTCTATTACTCCCATGAGTTAGGTTAGTGCAATATGCACACTACCACACATAGATTCCTTGCTACTCCCCATTGCATGTAGTGGGTGTTTGACTAACTTGTCAGTAACCCTCTTCATTGCCTGTTTATATCCCTATTTCCTCCTATCTTGTTCCCCTTAGATACTTATAGCTACCTTTGACAAATGACATACCTCCTAGCCTCCCATCATCCCATACCAGTGTGCTCCTATGAAGTGCATCATCTCTCTGCCTTATTCATGGGTCAGTATGGACTTCTTGAACCTCATACTACCCTCCACCACACACATTTCAAATGAATACCTCATTATCTGATGAATCAAGACATCACACACATCTCTAGTGACCCTAGCTGGTGATTAAGCTTATGATACAAGGTCATGATGTCTGCCACCCCCTACATTTTGTTATAATGGAGAACACTTAGTATTACTTGGACTAACAAGACTTGCAGAGCAATGACAAGTCCAGCATCAACAAGTGCTGAATACCAAATGTAGATCTCAAGGAACTTGCATACTAAGACTAAGTACACAAGTGTGAGGATGATTAGATGCAGCATGATACAGTGATCAGCCTTGAGATAGAATTGAGTAAACAGACTAGATTGGTAACAACCTAAGTTGAACTTAGGTTCTATCTACAGTACAAGGGGTCCTTATATATGTATGAGGCCTTGTGTCTAATAGTGGTAAAGAAAGCATAAGAACATGTCAACAAGACCACATGTAAGTAAACAATGAAGTCATATGGAATATGATGGAAGGAAGTGACATAGGAGTGATGTCATGAATATGTCATAGTAAGAATATAGTCTGAGGGTCTGAGGGAATAAACAGATGAAAAATAAAAGTACATACAACAACATCCAGAACTCATATAGTTGTAACACTAGCTCTCCATTAGGTAAGTTGTCCACAACTTACTCATTCCTAATCCTGCATGGGTTCACTGGTCATGTTGGCAATGGCTACTGGATCATCATCCCATGGTCCTGAGTATTGGTTGTAAATTTCCATCAGTGAGTCTTCAATGTAGGGTTTTGCTCAGGCTTTCCCTTTGTGGTTGTAGGGCGGGTTTGGCTGAATGGTGTTCAGGTTGATGGTGTTCAGGTTGTTGTAGTTGTGATAGTCCTGATTGGTCACAATACCAAGCATCATTTTGGTGTGTAAGTTGTCCTTCAGGGGTCATATTATTTCTTTGGATATTGCCTGTAATTGGGCCAAAGAAGAGGAGGGGACCACAGGTGGTGAGTGGGTGACAAGTCATTTGTTGTGTCATTTAACATTTGTTGGAGACATCAGCTTGCCTGTAATGACATTTTTGACTGGGCATTTAGGTAGTGTTGTCTTAACTGGAAGCTTCTTCCTGGGGGAAGGGGCAGTGTTATCTTTTGGATGGTTGATGGTGAGGTGTCCTTGACTATTGCAGATAAGACAGTTTTGTTGTTGGTTTGTGGTTGGGGCAATGTGGGCATAGGGGGCCTCAGGTTGGCAAATGTGAGAGGGACCTTGTGGTGGTGTATGAGGCCTGCCATTAGCTGCTGGTAAGGTCATTTTCTCAGTGCTAGGACATAGTTTTCTGTAACTACCAAGCTCATGGATCACAGTAGTGATTGTTTGAGCCTGCAGAGCACTAATGATGTATCTTGGAATGTGGTTTGGCCTGATTGGGAAAATTGTCATACATCTGATGGTTTGTTGTGCAGCCAGGTTCCTAATTTTCTCTGTGTGGTATTTGATATCTGTGGCATAGTCCAAAGCATCCTTGCTAAAGTGTATGACTCTGAGATGGTCAGGGATGACATATAATGGAAGGTGCCAGACTGGGTGCTTAAGAAATTGTCTGACATTTCTCTCAATGTGAGAGACTGATCAAATGTCATCTTACTTCTTCCATGGTGGGTATGATGTAGTGCTTGATGTCTGCACATATGAGTTGGTGTAAGAGATTGACAGTTAATTGGAGAAGGTTAGGTCTGTTTGTGGTCTTGGTTGGCCAGATCATTGTAGATAGATTGGCTATGGTTTTGAGCAGGTTAACTGCATTGAAATTCCAGTTGGTGGTAGCTAGGGCAATGAGTGCTGCAAGCACTTTGTGTTGCAAGATCAGGTACCAGATTTGGATGGTCTGTTCCTGGGTTTCATCATTCATGGGGATTCAACCATAGGATACTGTGGCCTGGACTTGGTCACAGATATCTTTATAGGTTGGATTATTGAGTCCAGTAATAGGGGTAAAGGGCTCCTGATTGTAGAACCCAGAAGGGTCAGTGACATATCCAAGTTGTTGATCTTCTTCTGTAATCTCTGTATTGCAGTTGCAAGGGGTGAGAGGGTCCTCAGGAGGGGGAGCAGCTGAATGTGTGGTAGGGCTTTGTTGACTAGGCATGATAGGATCTGTGTCATTACAGATTCTGATGAGTGGATGAGCAACTGCAGCTCCATTCATATGCTCATTAACTGGAAATATTGTGTCAGCATTTCTATCTGATGTGTAGTCAGAGGGGGTGCAATGCTGTGATGCTTGTATGATGGTGGGGGCATCTGCATTTGTGGTGTTGATGTGGTTGCCAAGTTCATCAATATAAAAGCCATTTGGGTCTTGTTCAGATGCCAAGGTTGGGGAGGTGGAATGTTGAAGGGATAATGGGGAGTCATCTGGAGTAGGAGTTGTGAAGGCAAAGTCTGTTATGGTGCAGAGGATTTCCTGTTGAGAGGACATGTGTGAAAAGTGGGGAATGAAGTTCTTTAGACAAGCTTCTCCTTCCTTTTATATGCTTGTAGTATCTCTTCCACATTAGTGATGTTGCATTCTGGTTCCCAGGTATTACTAGAACTGTCAAAGTTCTTCCATTTGATCAAATATTGATAGTGGTGTCCATAGGTTGATCAGTGAGTGATTATTACTTCAACTTCATATTCTTCAGCACCATTGATAAGGTCAGGTGGCAGTTGGGTATTATTAGGTCTGTGGATATCCATTTCATTATATGGAGTTAATATGGTGGCATGGAACACAGGGTGTATTTTCCATTGAGTTGGTAATTTTAGATGGTATGTTAGCAGTCCCAAGACTTTGCTAATGGGGAAGGGTCCTTCTCTCCTTGGGGCTAACTTTTGTGATTTGTACAGTATGTGTAGGTTTCATGAGTCTAACCAAACTTTCTTGAAGGGCTTTGAGTGGCAGGTAATCTGTTGTGTCATTTTTAGACATGCTAGCTCATGAGTGGCAAGGGCTTCTTCTCTAGCTTTATTAAGTGATGAGAGGCAGTCTTCAGCTGCTGGGGTGGAGACTTTCTTGAATGCTTCAGGAATAGATATGGGGTTTATTCTGTACATTGTTATAACGGAGAACACTTAGTACTACTTGGACTAACAAGACTTGTGGATCACCAACAAGTCCAGCATTGACAAGCGCCGAGTACCAAGTGTAGAGTTCAAGGAGCTCGTGTACTAAGACTAAGTATACGAGCATGAGGATGATAAGATTCAGCGTGATATCGAGATCAGCCTTGAGATGTTATACAGTGGGTCAAAAAACTGCCCCAATGTTTGTGTGTTTTGGGAAGATTGGCATGGTGTGAGATAATGACATCAGCAAGAAATCTGAAATAATTACACAGTATACTCTGACATGATGGCTACCTGTCAATAAAACAATTATGTGATTCTGATC
>QFEO01001754.1:0-12513 GCA_003316615.1 Amanita pseudoporphyria
CCCTTGCCTGCAAGTAACGCTATACTTGCTGCGACCAGCATCCCTCGGACTCCGACGATATGGAACCATTGATCCAGATGCATTCCCGAATTTCGGTTTCCCCCATCGATCGTGCTGGGCATAAGGGAATGTATTCGCCAAGATGTGACAACTACTTGCCGCGAAATAGGGTATCGAGATCCATCTGACCGGCCTGCTTTCACGCAGCGTTCCCGATGTTACTGCCGACCCTAGAGACGACACCGCAGCAGATATATACGCCTTAATATACCAGGTTAAAAAGTGTCATCAACCGTCAGCTAATAACAGCTTTCATCCTTATGCCAGAATCAAACACGTCTTCGTCAACACAGGAGGTACTCGCTTAATTTTCGGCATACTGAATTTTACTCACAACAATCCAAACCTAGAACTCTTCCAGGTCCACGCAGGACACCAAAACTGATTTACCGCGAACTCCCAGACGAACCCCCATGGCTTGCGTTTTCTGTCGCGGTAAGCAATAATCCACAGATATAAAATTTGGACTGACAAGGAGCTAGGGCGCAAGCTCAAATGCGATGGCGCGCGTCCGTCTTGCGCGAATTGCAACCGACGAGGTTTTCCGTGCTCTTACGTTCCAGTGTAAGTCCAATCCATCCTCCCGCGTCAAATAGAAATATTAATAAGATGAAGCAGCGGACAGCAGGGATCTCAAAGGTGACCCACGTGTTCACATCTGATCCACCCTCATTAGCAATGGACTTGGCTCTTTGTACGCATAGATATTTCCTGTCTCTAATTCAGTTCAGTAATTTTCATGACATACGAACAATTGATGTCCCGGAGTCACTTGAATGCCGGGCATACCGTATAATTTGAAGTCAGGCTGAACTTTTGGAAAAGCCTAACTTATGCACACGTTTCAATTGCGGTGATATTAAACGTTTGCTGCCATTCATTTAGTTGAAGAAAATCCTCGTCAAATCGCCCCATGAAACCAGCCCGATTGAATCATAATTTCAAATTTGCGAAAAGGCATGGCTCAGGAAGCTCAACGTCGAAGGTAGAGTATGCCGTATATCCAGTAAGGGTCGTGGCAACACACCGGGACAAAACATCATCAAACAGTACGGATCTCGCCTCATTTTCGGCTAAGACACGTCTATTCGGGCTGACATCAGATTTGTCGCCCGTGGTGGACCGATTGTAAGATTAGCAACTTTTAACTTTGATCAATGACTCTTAAACATGTCCAGCTGCTGACCCGAATAGCATTCCATACGTAAGATGGATGATACTTCTTGCATTCCTGGATCAGATGCTGTTTGGTACATACCAAATTTTGTGTCGGTGCGTGATGTGCCTAATAAAAGCATTGAATACCGAATAAACCACAGGCGGACGAAGAAGAGTATCTTATTCGCAAAGTATGGGTCAAAAGAAATTAAGCTGCGCTAATGCCTTTATAATGGGACGTTCCAGATAAAGGAGGCGCCTCATCAAAAGTGGAAACAATTAGGCAAACGACGGTTGGTTCACATCTCCTACTAACTATAACCCTCCACTACGCTACTCTCAGATTGCAAGTTTGGGGTAAGTGTCGTCACATCTTGATGGGCGCGACTTACCCGTGTCCAAAAAGGCGGTGAGATATTGCGAAACGGCATCCTCTTCGCACAACCATTACCGCCGTTCCTAAAAATATTGTGAGATTACACGTCTACTCCTCACCGGTATGCTAATCATACATCAGTCCAAATATAATATCCCGCTTGGAATTGACTGGAGCTTTCAAAACGTCACCTCACAAGGAGCCAAACCATGTTATTTTAAACGAGGTATGACTAACAGCACATTTCTGACACTGTGTCTATTACGGTCCATTCCACAGTACTTACCGGGCCAAGGGATAATGGTGCGGTAGCATCACACGAACGGCATTAATTACCGGTCACTCATTTATCACTTATAGCCCCACGAGGACGGCCCGATTTATTATCCTGTCGTTGCTACGGTATCCCTTGGATCTCATACGGTTTTCCATTATTATCAATATGCAGAGGAGTCAGGTTCGACAGGTACCGAAAGGTCGTATGAAAGGGGTCGAACTGTCAACCCCACTCCAGTCATGGCTGTTCTCTTAGAGAGACGTAGTCTGATCATAACCACAGGCAAGATGTACGCTTCGCATTTGCATGGGTAGGTGTACACCTGACTGTTCTTAGGGGACTGATTCGACATTCGGTTTAGGGTTGAGGAAACAGACCGCGATGAAATATTAAAAGGTGGTCTAGTTAGCCACTTCACTGGGACAGTACAAGAGATCGCCAACCGCGATCTTCTGACTAGCGAAGAAATGATTGATGTGGTGAAGCACGGTGGCTCATTGGATCGGGCCACAAGATACAGCCTTACATGCCGCGACGTGGGCCGTGTTGCAAAGCAGACGTCAAATGATTGTGCTATGTACTATTAAAGGCGTCATAAATTTGCTCATGTCTAATACTAGTCAGTGAAAAGAAAAGTGTAGAGTGTAAGTAGATCCTCTCTAGATCTTATACCGTCAAAATCTCTTTTGAAACAAGTATACGATTTGCTAATGCCGTTAGATTCGCATCTGCTACCACTACCTCAGGAGCATATTCAACGTCGAAAATTTGTTTGATTGTAATGCAGATTCGCTTCGCTTGCCGCTCCGTCCAGAAAGCGAAGTCATCGGGATCGCGGTCCTCGGTCTCAGGGTCGTCACCATCCTTGCAAGCTACGGGAATTAAAGAGGGATCAGAGTCCAGGCATAACGGAACAATGTGCTTAAGGACATTCCGGACAGATGCGAAGTCGATTACGGCAGGTGTATCAACTGACAGTCCGTTAAGAATTGGTTCTTGTTTTCATTCACTACGAGAACATACCATAGATTTCAACTGGACCGTCCGAGCTGAAGACATTGTACTTGCCATCATGGTGGTAACGGACCTTCAAGTAACAATTATGATTAGGTCATCAAACTCAGGCAGCAAAAGGCCCACCTCGTATTGTCCGACCAGCCAGGGTAGAGTATCACCCCCAAATGTAAGAACTCCGCTTTCCGGATCTTCGGGGGTTCTACTTGGTCTGTCCAACCCTAATGGGATATCTCCGTCCCATTCCTCGTTGTGCACGGGGAGCCACATGCCAAGGGATGAAACTTCAGTAATCGCTGTGGATTTATTTGCACCGACCTAATATTAATAATGGACTTCAACACCAAAGTAAAATTAAAGGGGTTACGAACCCTGTATAAGCCTATCCAGTCTTTGCGGGAGTGCTTCTGGGGCGCTTGCCACCTTACAGAAATTGGTTCCCCGAGGTGAAAACGAAGAGTGCCGGTAGTGCTGTTTGGCATAACCGCCACCTTATACTTGGAGGTGTCATAAGAAGATAGGTCATTTGCAATGCGACTAGAAGCTACGATTAGGATATCCAGCGCATTATGGAATTAAGGATAAATTACACACGTAATAACCAATTTCTCCCGAGACTGCTGTAAGAGCACTTTGGTGTCCTGTACGACTTCCGATATCTTCGGGCGAGCTAGAAAGAGGTTAACTTTTATATGCGCATCGTAAGAATTTCCTTTACATCTAGCAATAAACTCTTCGAAGACATCCGCAGTCTCTTCGTAAACCTTCTCAAACGTGCCTTTAACTTCTTTGACAACCCTTTTGAGTTCGGGAGCATGCTTGTCCGCGCGGGATTCGAGAATTCGCGCATTCTTGCTGGCAACACTTTTGATGACCTTCACAAAGCCGGCATCTTTACGTAGTGAGTCGCCGTAGAGCTTGCTCATGTGCGGGCTTCATGAGCTTATGAGCCTCGGAGAACTCATACCAGAGCAGTAGCACGTACTTCTCTACACGGCTTAAAAACCACCAATTTGAGAGGTGTCGTATAACGGCTAAAGAAAGGACAAGCTTGCTGCCACTGATGAGGGCAAGACCGAACCAGGCGGCACCACCCATAGCCTCTGGGTTATTGAGATACCTGAAAAGAAGGGAGTTTAGCAAACTCCTCCGAACCGATGACGACTCTTTACCGGTAAATTCCGGTGTATTCCAGGTTTGCTGGGAAGTCTTCCATGAAGAAGTCGCCGAAGAACCATCCTGCAATCGCGGGAGGTCAACAATGCAATGTTTCATTAACCAGATGAATTACCGAAAACGCCAAGTACTTCAAACGATTCCATCGTCGCCCAGATGTGTAGGCCGATTAAAAGCTGTAAGAAGTGTTCCAATCACGGCGTTTGAAACTGTAAAGTAACTTACGACACCAAGCGTATGACGAAGAAGCTCATTTCCTACTTTCCAATCGTTTGGATACATATACATTTTACTAACCAAGCCAACACATGACACTAAATGAACGGGTAAGGAGACGATCAAATTAAGATATTGAGCACGAACCATACGTCATGCATAGAGTGAGGTTATAAATGACCTTCCAGTTATTGAAGGCTTCGATAATAGCCCCTTTGCCTTCATTCTGCGAGTAATGGTAGTGCTTCACAAAGTGGCGCACAAGGAATTTGTTCTCGCTCTGCGCCTTTAACAGCAGGCCAAGCCCGATATAATGTATCATAAGCCAGACAAGAGTGTGAAGGAAATGCGCAACAAGTGACGCCTTCTCAGACAGGTGAGGCATCAACGAGATTGCTAAGCCGTACACAATGACTAAAATAAGCATGGCATCGTTGGCTCTGAACGTGAAAAAGATGAGTAATGAGTTTCTAAAGCAGTATCTGTTACTGACCTCAACAAGTCAACGTTCTTGAGAACAACGGTGTCTCTACGGAAATACTTGTTGAGCAGATCATGTTGCGAAATAGCTTTTCTCCGAGGGCTCAAACGACGTATAGAGCTCTGCTTGACCCTGGGCGAGCTACTACCGTTCGCTGAACAACGGCTCCCTGGTCGCGTTACTGTAGGAGTTTCTATTTCTGTTTCCGCTTCTGTCTCAGTTTCCAGTTCAGTATCTGTGGCAGTTTCTCCGTCAGTCATAGGTGGCACTAGTAGATCATCTATGCTGTTCTTAAAAGCGGTATCCATCTTTTCACTGGGGGCTCTAGGAGCGACAACCG
Source organism: Amanita pseudoporphyria (assembly GCA_003316615.1). NCBI lineage: Eukaryota > Fungi > Basidiomycota > Agaricomycetes > Agaricales > Amanitaceae > Amanita > Amanita pseudoporphyria. Next base: position 5,099 of record QFEO01001754.1, read on the forward strand.
GAATACGTTTAGCGATAAGTTTTCGCTGGCCATACATGCGCTCAATATCTGTTGGGCAATACATTACACTAGGGGGAAAGGTGCATGCATGAGACCACTCACGCGGATTCTCAAAGAAAACAAGGAAGGCGAATTGAGCGGCATGCGCAGCCAAGCTTACGAACAGGGCCGCATAGCTTCCTGATATTAATGATAGACCATAGTAACCAGCATAACCTGCGAACGCCTTAACACGAGGAAGTAATAGGTAAAGTGGACCTACCAACTGAATACATCGGGTGAGGCGCAAGTTCAAAGACACCATCAAATACAAGGTTGCCGCGCTGGAAGAAAACATCTCCCCAATACCACCCATAGTCCTTCACAACATTATGAGCTTCAGTTTTCACCCAGAGATTAAATCCGATAAGCGCGATACCGCCTAACCATCTGGTTATCACAGTCAATACAGCTGGACAACATAATTAAGCGACGAACCTCATTATATGCACCCCAACAGATAGCCCAGTAGGTATCCTAAAGCACGAAAACGTAAATAGGCAATACGACAAGAAATCGCTGACGTCCATATTAGCACAGCGTTACGGGCAAGTGGTTATGACAAACTTGACCAAGATAAGGTCGACGACCTGGCGGAACAGTAACCATGTATTATATTCTAGTGGGAGATCCTAAGTAGCGCGGATTAGCATCGTGAACCGAGGGCAAAATATATGCACATACATCGAATGAATAGTCTTTGCCCATCTTGCCAGCAAGTTGATCCCGTATCCAGTTGCGAATGCGAGGACAGCGCCTCTCATCGAGCCACCCCAACCGCTGAACCTCTTTCACGACCCATCTCTTTTTACTTTGCTTGGTGAGAACATAGCCCAACCCTGCATCATATGCTGCACGCCAAAAGGCGAAATAAAAGAAGAAAAACAGTCGCGAAGATTGGCGAGGAAAGAGAAGGAAAAGAATGACTTGAAAGGCAAGGGATCCGAGATTTAACAAGTCCAGGTGGCTTTTCGGGTACCGAGGATGAAATAAAGTCGTCAACACGTCGTGAGTCGTTGGAACGCGAAATACTAAGAGTGTCCATTAATACACTAGTGGCAGTGTTATTCTATATCTTACCTTCACCACCTGGGGTCTTACCCCATACGACTTCCTCATGGGCGATAGCCGTGGATGGCTGCTTTCCCGAATTGCTAATATCCACGTCTATTGATAGCGATTCTTTCGCAGAAGATTTACGTTGTCGTAATGAGCTCGCGCTCGCCATAGTCAGCCCGTCAATTCCCTTGGAGAAAGGGAACAGGAAAAGGTCGCACTCGTGTTGAGACGACACGACACTAAAAGAACCTGCAGGCTTAACCAAGGCTTGACTAATTATAGGCGTGCCTGTTTATTTGCCCATCTGTTATCGTGTAGATAAATAAGTGCAAATATGCCTTTCGAATGAAATTGCTCCTCTTATCCTAAGAACGAATTGTAAGTGGTTTTATCTTGCTCTGAACGGGGCGAACAAGATCGTAATTTTCGTTCAAGGACATATTTACCGCGACCGGTAATATTCTAGATCAACTACGCTTGACATGAACTCGTTTTTATTCACTCTACACACGGCTTTTTCTTTTACCCAGTGTAGGGTTGCTAATAGTCCGAGAAGAACAATTAAGGCATTCAGATCGGTGGCTTGCAGGTTCACGCAAGCGACCTTACGGAGTGCCACAGATGTCTACATTACTAATAGTATGATAGGATGTACACGAAATGACATAGCAATTATATGGTAGTTATCATTCACTGCTCGCCGGGAATAGTCTCAAGCTGCAACATATCAGTCCGCGAAAACCACTCGATAGGCGAGTAAGACCAACCTTGTCAAGGTCATTCAGACATTCTCCAATGATCTCAATCGCTTTTCGCAGATCGTCCTCAGAAATCACAAGAGGCGGAGAGAATCGGATTCTGTGAACACGTAAGTAATATTCCCTCGGGAAGCACGTAATATGATGCCTTACATGTTGACATGAGTCGGCTTCGCTAGTATGCCACGACTCTTGAGCAACAAGCATAGTTGCCACGCCGTTCTTCGCTTAGCACTCTTAGACTCGTCGATGATAACAGCATTGAATAATCCCTTGCCACGGACGGTGCACACTAGCGGAGAATTGAAAGCCCTTACTCCGGCACGGAAGATCTCGCCAAGTTTTCGTGCACGTTCGACCAACCCTTCATCTACAAGAACCTGAAGGGCCGTCATAGAAACCGCACATCCCAACGGATTCCTGATAGCCGACTCGGTGTCAGTTCATTGATCAGGACATCTGACGACTCACCCTCCATATGTACTTCCATGTTCTCCTGGACGAATGCAAAGCATGATATCTTTGTCCGCCAGAACAGCAGAGACGGGGTAGACTAGATATATCATCAGCACTGTCTCAGAGATAAGTAAAACAATAGCGGACCTCCACCAGACAATGCCTTTCCTAGTAGAACTACATCCGGTCGAACGTTATCCCATTCAGAAGCAAGCATCTTTCCTGTACGACCAAGTCCCTGCCAATATTTATCAGTACCGAGAAGTCGAAAGTGAAGCATCCACAAGTACCGTTTGTATCTCATCGCAAATTAGCAGAATATTATGTTTCTTGCATAGATCGCGAACTTTGGCTAGATAGCCGTCTTCGGGTACAACAACGCTGCGCAGAGATCTGTCAGCTTTCATATAAAGTCATAAAATTCAGATGCGCGTACCCTGCTTCGCCCTGAATAGGCTCGACGAGGAATGCTGCCGTGCGATCCCCGTACAACTCAAGTGCTCTCACCAGGTCACCAATAACACCGAATCGAATAGTCTTTACCTCCCCTCCGTCGACATATGTCGGCCCGACGCCTTCCAAAAATGGCCCAAATTCGCTTCGGCACTCCGGATCGGTACTCATGCTAATGACACCGAGCGTCCGCCCATGGAAATTCCCCTCTGCACTAAAGATGATGGCCTGTCCACATGGCACTCCTTTGCGCATATATGCCCACTTCCTTGCTAGCTTTATGCTTGTCTCAACAGCTTCTACACCTGTATTCACAGGCAACACCATGTCGTAACCAAACATCTCCGTTACATATTTGGCATAGCGCCCAAAGAGGCTATTGTAAAATGCCCGGGAGGACAGGGTCAACTTCTGTGATTGTTCCACTAGAGTGGCAACAATGCGCGGATGACAATGCCCCTATTTTGCCGTCAGATAAGGCTTACAATTAGGACTGAATAGTGATTACCTGGTTCACAGCTCTAATTCCCAAAGGAGGTACATATGAGAATAAGACCAATTGGGGTATATAGAAGCTTACGAATACGCTGCGAGCATATCGATGTATTCCCTTCCTTCAGGATCCCAAACTCTGTAATTACCCGATCAATAGATGATGGCGGAAATTGTCGGCCGACCTACTTCGCGCCTTTCGCAGAGTCAAATACGGCAGGCAGGGGATGGTAACTAATGGCCATAACCACGCAATAGTTAGCGTTTTGTATAATAGACGAAATGATGCGGACAATGATTAATGCTTCTTCTACCACAACCGACATCCCGACTCGCTGCTATTGTATACTCCCAGGACCACTGGTCGACCGGCAGATGACACTAGGCGGACATGGATGACCGTCGTCGACAAAGACCCTCCATGATTGCTGGAAGGGATACTCACTTATGAGCCCCATATTCATTCTCCATTTGAATCACATCTTCTGACGATACATGCACGGGCGCGTTCCAGACTTTAGTCTTTTCAACAGCCTTCCCATTGGGATGGTTGATGGCTTTGCCATTGGGCGTATCAGAAACCGAGGGAGACATGGTTATCTTTCGATGTTCACGTTCGAGTTCAAGTTCTGTCAAATGCGATAGCGAAATCGGCAAGGCCCTTGGCAGTTGCCCGTCTGGGTTTATATAATTCACACTCTATGTTCCGCCCGCCGGCGTCCGCAAAGCTCCGCCCATGACCGCCTCACATGACTTGACTCGACCACCTTGGGCTAACTCGTGCCAAAATTTCGTACGTCAACTTGGAGCGAACAACAGTCTTAACGTAAATTCCTTATCATTGACATGTAGTATATTGCATGTGTTCAGTGAGCTTTTCTTGAAATAAACACCTGGTGCCGGATTTGGTTTCTTATCTGACGAGGCTGAACAAGGCAAATATGCAATGGTAAACGTTGACGTTGGAGTCGATCTACCCGTCGGGCGTCCGCATCGGAATGATTAATGACAACCCACGACCGGGAATCGCCTTGGTTAGTCCAGCCAAGTCGGAGGATAGCCCAGAGAGGTATTGCGGATGATCGTACCGTACCCTATCGTACAGTCGAAGTGCCTAGATTCAGCCCAAAGCAACTGAGTTTTAGGACCGCGTACTATATATCATTGAGCTCATGAACGACCGCCCATCTCGGATTGTGAACAAACGCAAGGCGACCGAATTCTGGTCTAGTCTGCTTTGGAAACACTTGACATCCTATTATACAGCACATCCTGTCAAGTTCACCACCGGCGAACAGAATAATAGAACAAACGATGCGGGTTTCTCCATTTATCATCAGATGACAATTCTATAACTGAACAGACTAGGTCGGGGTTACATAACTTAACGTTAGGTCCCCAAAGATAGCCAATCTTCCGTTCCAACATAAAATGATGCCCTTTTTGACGTATGGCATGTATAACATAACTCTTTAACAAAATACGGACCGCAGGTCTTAATATAATAGCCCGCAGTAAGTGACGTACAACGTAGTTCTGCATTTACATTAACCTGACTTTATAACAACCAGACTCTTCTCTCAGAAGATGATTCGACGGAAACAGTCGAACATGCGGCCCCACTGATTTGCATTAAGTTAAGGGTGCATTCGCCAGAATTGAATGGCAAGACCATTAGGGGTTAATTGGGGGTGGACTCTATATGCGTTAATTGGCAGACCCTGCGGACCAATTTGTCACTTATGGGAACGCCATTCACCGCTCTGGCTCCGGTTGCTATCTCCTCGCCACTCACACTTACTTTTCACCTGGTTCGCTCCTGCCTAGTTCACGACTTTTATCACAGACAAAATGGGGACATCTAGCTGTCACCAACGCAATTACAAGCATCTCCCAAAGCAGTAGATTCCTCAACATGGACTCGAGCACATGATAGTATCTGGATAATCTCAGCTTCCCACGCGAACGACATGGTTGCTTCCTATTTCCATGGATGTTCAGCAGTATCTCACGTACGCCATGAAGAAACTACAAAGAACTTAATTAGAGGTACCGCATGCCATGATCGTCAATTTCGTCTAAAGCCCCAAACGTCTGTTGCTTGATGGTTATGGAATAACTAAAGACACCATGAAGCGAATGTCGCGGATAGGCCCTAAAGGTACCAAATAAGCTGTGGAAACTTCTGATTCCATGTTGCTGACGCGTTCAGAAGCGGAACTTTTATCGTAATGTTTTTAAAAATACTGCAATGGATTCGCTAACTGTATGGGATGGCTACCTCACAGGTACTTATGCGGACTTCTTGACTTCCTGAACTGAGGCACTAATTCCTTATTTTCTCCACCATTCTAATCATCAGGACCCTAGCACTCTATATACACTACTGGTCATGGGTACAAAGCAGCACTACCCCAGAATCAACCTTATACGTAGCACTAAATGCAAACCGACTCGGAACGACGAAGAAAAAATAACCAATCAGCTGGCACATTCTCAGGCGCAATAGGATTCGCAACACCAATTTTAGTGCATCCCTCCGCTCTAGCTACCTTCATATAATTTTATGAATGTGCTAATCGTGCATATGGTTGTAGATACAATGGATCAAAAGAACGTCTGTCAAGAATACGTACATCTAATTCATTTTAATCCCTTTCACATCCAGCGAGGCTTATTGGCAATCTTCACGTCATATGACTCCCTCTTATTAGCTTGACTAGTACTATCATAGACTAGGCTGTTTTTCCCTGCGATTTTTAATTAACAAACTGTCACCTCGGGCGGGGAGCCTTTTTTTCCCTGTAAAATGAATGCTCGTTGAATGAGTCGCTTATGGAGATAGCGCGCTCGAAAAAGAGATGTCAATGTCATGCATTTTTTCCATTAACAACGACTCAACGTGTCAGATCATTTTTGACCCGAACCCCGTTCGTTCATTTGTCAGGAACACAAGTCTTGACGCACATGTGTTCAACTATATACCTAACTATCTATTCTCGCGAACCGACCCTTGCGCTGGCGCCCAAAAATGGCCGGCTCGGGTCCCCGGGTATGATGTGCACTGGATGGTGTACTGAATAGCTGACAGTTGATATCACTAAATTTACGGCGTACGACCGCCGAAGTAACGCTAAGAGGAAATGAACCATGCGCTGGACTTGAGTAGATGACTCAGAAGATCTTTCACCTTATGACAAAGTATACCCGAATTCCGTACTGATATTGAATCGAGACTCGTCCGTGTCTGGAATATGAGTATGGGCTAGACTCTTCGAGATGATGCGTGTCTGGAATGTGAGTATGGGCTAGACTCTTCGAGATGATGACTGATAATGGTATAGTACGCAAGTTTTGATAGGGTCCTGGCAAACAAAAAACACGGATATTTTATACAGGCTAGATGTTGCTATGTCACTAGCCGCTTCCTCGCGTATTCCACAAAGTCGTCTATGGTGGACGGCCATGCGCCTGAGAAAGTCGTTCGTTAACCTTTTTGCCTTGGGCGAAGATCTGATTTATCTACCTTCCGTATCATAGTTTGAAAATTGCGAATCAATGCTGTGAATAAATTCTAACAACTAAAGGTATACTTCAGAAGCTGATGACGGCTTTGTGTAAGAGGACCGAGGACGAACCATAACCCATACATCCTTGCTCACACCTCTCACACTTTTTTCGGCCAAAAAGTCAAACCACCATTGGGTATGTTTTTCTTCCCATCCCGCCTCACCCGCCATTTCGATATCGTCATCAATATCGCTTTTCATCGTCAATGCACCCCCTTTTAATCCATGTGATAGCAATAAACCCCAAAAGGCTTGTGCTGTATCCAATGCTTTCACGAGTTACCGTTTAAACATCCCTACAAGGTGCACCGTGTCGATGACACTCACCAAGACTTCGCTGCCCTTCTGCCCTAGCAAAGTCAAACGTATAATTATACACTTTTCCAAAGTATCTCGGATCTGATGCAAGCTTTTCTCTCATATCTTGCAGTGCAGACCGCATCCCATCAATGGTATCGCAACTGATAGCCGCTGAATGATGAGTCTTTGACAGCATCGATTTGAATCTTGCACGCACCCGATGTTTTTCCAGCCTTGGTCCCAACCCTGCTTTGTCCATACGCCAATACCCGGTGATTTCAATTCATAC
>QFEO01001763.1:0-20602 GCA_003316615.1 Amanita pseudoporphyria
AAGAAGGGGATGGTCTTGCTGTGCGTCACAGCGCTGCATATGAGTTCTAATATAGGACGTTATCGCCTGGCCAGCCGCGGAGACACTAAGACCGAGTCAGTCGTTACACAAGCGACAAGCAATCACTCGCTACTTCTGACAAACAAGACCATGATCGGCTGACATTTCGGCCAAATCCTTGATAGTCATGGCTCGGTTATCCTAGGGACGAATGAGAGGAGACACGAGGAAGGGAGAATACATACGACAGAAAGAAGGGCACGAGCAATGGCAAGAAATACTCTATTGGAGGCGTCGTCCGGATGGAGCACGACATGCGGAGGCGGGAAGTGTGGAAAGGGCTTGTTCTGTCGTATGCGTGTAGCGTAGGGCATAGAGAGGCGCGGCGTGAAGAGAGCACACCAACTTGGGATTACTATCCTACCCGGTCACGCCGTCACACCGCCTGAAACGCTCCATTCGCCTGTACCCGAAATCTCGTCCCTGTTCCCACCCATTCCTCCTCCTCCCCGTCCACCGCACCCACAGACGGCCCCCGCACAACCATCGTCCCCACTGGGTCCCCTCCCTTCTCGACCGCTTCATCGTCCATCCCCTTCAACTTGACTTCCACATTCACACTCGGAGGACCCATATGTGCTTTTCCAGACACCGGCAACTCCTGCAGATCATATGCGTGAGTCGCAAGCACCGGACCAGCCACCACTTTATTTGTAAAACAGTTGATCAGCGGAACCGACAGTGCAATCCGGGCTTTTGTCTGGTGACCGCTCCCAAGAAAACCTGATGACGCAATTAGTCTTACGCAATCCAACTATTTGTTACTTGCCCTCGCCGACGACCACACACCGCAACGTACTCGCCCCTTCCCCTAGTATTTCGGCCCTGGCGCCATCAAACACGAGTCTGTCCCACAGACTTTCTTTAGAGACGAATCCTTCTGCTATACCTGATTTCTTGTGGCGCATTGCTAATGAATAAAGAAATGACTTTGAGGCTTCTTCGTGTATCCGTGAAACAAGTGCCTCCAGATGTCCGGGTTTGATGAAGAGTAGCGTAGGTGATGGTATTGGATACTTCCTGTAGGACAGAGTGTCATCAAGATTGTTCGTCATCCGTTCTATTTCCCAATGTCAGCCACGAGCAAGCTCAAAGGTACTGATAACCCACGTACCATTGACATGTGTAACATAGGGTCCTGCACTGGAAAGGGTGGCGAAACTGGTTCCTTCGTAAATAGCGGTGTACGCAATAACTCTCCCGTAAATGCTATTTAGCGAATGAGCAGATACAAAAGTATCCAGTGTAGAAAATCCATTGGCTGAAGGAAGCAGAGCTCGTACCGCTGCCACCCCAGCCGTAATGTTTTCATGGGTAAACTGGACGCCGTGCACTTCGTCAGATTCCTCTCTGTACAATGCTATCGAAAACACGTCTGAAGCGCCTGGATGATATAAATCGTCAACGAAAGTCCATAGCTAAGCCTGGAAACATACACGGAGAAGGCACGACCACTCTGTCCACACGATAGCCATCCCTTTCTACGTCATTAAAACGCACGATTCTAAGATTACTTGCAACACCAGGCAGAACCTGATGATCGGCTTCACCAACGACAACGATCGTGTAGCCGTTCATCCTTGCATCACTCTTATAAATCAGATCCAACAAATGGGGTACAAATTCGGCGTTCGCGACGATGGCTGAAGCAGGATATTTGTTGAAAACAGATGCCAGGACAGCTGGCGAAGACACAGTATAGGAAACGATTGAGAGTGATGCCAGTGCCAAATCGGCAAGAATAAATTCTGCGGTGCGATCAGGAATTAGCAAAAGATGTGCTCATTGCAGGGACGTGCCTAGACTATCATTCACTAACAAGAAAACGCGCGAATCTTTGGGGCGGACGTTAGCAAGTCGGACAAGACCAGTTGCCAGAGCGGCGACACGATCTTGCAAATGCAAATTAGTTATCTGCTTTTTTTTTCAACAATTAACAAAGCCCCCCGGAGAAAAGCTGCTCCACATTACTTTCGTCTGCCATAGTGTACGTGCGTTTTCTACTTCAGTCTTGACAAGGTCTGCAAGAATGTTGACATCTTTGCCTGGCCTTGCAGGGAACTAACAAAAGTCAGCGAGCAATACGACGCGCTGTAGCTCTCACAAAGACAAACCCTTCCCATTAGACCTGTGCCATAATTTCTGTAGACAGCACTTTCGCCCGGATTACGAGCGCGACCAACATCACTTTGCCTGCCTAGAAGTATGGGATGCACTAGAGGTTGCGGTTTGTACAAGTTATTCAACAGGAAGACCGTTGCTGCCACAAGACCGAGCAAGACGGTGAGATCGTCCGTCACAAGACGGTCAGAGAACGTTGCCGACATTTGTTTCTTGCGAGAGTAGAGCAGCTGGGCAGTGACCTCGAAATCGCTTACGTAATATTATAGTTTATTTAATTTAAAAACGGGATTGCAATATCCCTCTTGCCATGGACTCCTCTAATGGCATTTCATCAATTATCGATTCACTGCGTGCACCCATATACGAACTTCCGAACCTTCTTCCCCTACTTGCCGCGCCTCTAAAAGCCGTTGGACTGCTGCCAACTACTCATGACATGTATAGTGTCAATCCACCAGCAAAAAGCATTCGCAAACACATTCCACTCATTCAGCGCGCCTTAATAGAACATGTTGCTCCATCTTGGGAAGGTACTCTAAGGGAAACTTGTAATCTTCAATTATTGGAGCAATATTTCTGTCCCACCGGAGTGATTGACGATACCTCGCCTGTGGCTGAAGTCATCCTGGCCGCATATTCAACAATATCGTCTCTTCCCATGACAGATTTCTCTATATACTTACTGCAACGTCTTTCGTCACAGTATCCAATATGCGAAGTTCTCAAGCTTATTTTCAAGAAAGAGTCTGACGCGAAGCATGAAGTATTATGGGAGGATTATGTGCGCAATCTGCTAGGTATTCCATCGCGGATCGCAAATGAGTTTGGGGCAAAGCGAAGTATCCCTCCTCCCTTCGAACAAGCGACGTACTTCAATAATCTCTGCCTTCAATGCGAACAGTTGATCGCATATATATCCGGTCAGAATAATAATGGTATGCCCACAATATATACTTCGTAATCCTAACTGAGCAAATGTAGGCCGATCCGTAGCTTCTGTTGTTTATCTTCTCACTAAATTGGTTAATCAAGGGGTCTTCCCACCAATTCCTCCAGTTGCACGATCACAGGCTTCATTCTTCCAAGTAACACTGTCTTCTATTCGACAGCGACTAGAGGGACCGGACCGCATTTCCTACTCGACAACTTGGTCAGATATTGTCAAAAGCATCCCGACACGTTTGACGCTACAAAGTTTTCTTCGATCGTTTTTCGTAACATTACAAGATCTCACTGGGAATAAGTTACGGTACTGCGATCGATCCCATGTCGAAATCAACGCGCAAATTCTTCAAGATGTTCTTGGCACTTCAATTCCAGAAAACTCTAACTTGTGGGAGTGCTTGATGGGGCTAATTACCGATAACGAATGGAACGAAGAGTTTATACGGAGTATCGTCCGCTGGATCTCTGGCCTCTCTTATGGAGGGGACGTCAACGACGAAGGTCTTTTCTAAATGTGCTCATTGGAATTACTAACGTTTTAACCCGAGATCAGCACTTCAGATACTCTTGGATGCTATCTTGAATGTATGGACGTCCCACGACCACGTTACTTATTCTTGTGTCTCTAGACACAGATGTGAGTTGGTGATGTTATATATATATATATATATATCTAAAGGTGACGCCATTCAAGATCTGTCTACGTTACTGCTTGTCGTTGCTTCATACTTGCGACCTTGTTCAAAAGTCCAAGATCTTCTTTTATCTACTTCCTTGATCACAGCTATTGGATACTATATTTCACATCCGGACGGCTCTATTCGATTGTGTGGAATGCTTGTGGCGGAAGTCTTGTCATCGCTAGCTGGAAAAGAACTCAATTTCGATGTATGGGACGGAATAGACGAAGCAAGGCAATGGGCACGTCATGTCCGGAAATCCATCGAAACCCAAGACGTAGATAGCACTAATACGAGCGCTCGGGGAGGCGACATAGTGGATTCAGAGAAACAAACCACACAAAGCAAATCTCGCACTCAAGACGCGTCTACTTCTGGTAGATCAATCATTCTCGTCAACGAGGACTCTGATTCGGATGATTCTATAACTGGTTATAGATCGTCTGTGTCTTCACGATCACCCTCACCTACAACTTCTGAGCTGGCCAAAATCGAAAAAGAACCATCCTTGAGCATAGGCATTAGTAAGACTCCACGCCCCGTCTACCTTTCCCAGCTTGGCGAATTACTGCGCGGTCAGAGTAGCGGTGAACAAAATGGCCAACCTCCTGCAGCTGATAAGATTGAGATGGCCCTCAATACTGCAGAAGGATTGATATATAAGAAGAAGGGTTTTGGTACTGAGTTGGGCAAGTGATTTTTATGCCCCGCGCCATATAACTCGATTAACACTGCTATGTAGAAGAGAACACAGTTAATCTTGTGCACGCTTTCCTCGGACTTCAGAACAATTATGAGCTACCACAATTCGACGTCAAAAGACAAGCAGCACTTAATGCTCTGGTTGCTTGTTCCCCTTGCCTGGCAGCTCCGTAAGGTTCAATTATCATCGGCTGTCCTCCGGCTGAGAACGCCTTTAAGCTCCATTATTGAGGAAATCTTCAAGTCCCAATATTCAATCGCACAACGGTTCGTCGCACTGGAAGCGCTTGTCTTTGGCGCCCGGAAATTAACTTCCATGAAATTATCCGAATCTGTTTCTGTCAAGACACCTTTTCTGCATTACGCGGCACCAAAAAACGAAACTGACACGACTCCTGCGATAATGGACGAAGTAATCCGGGATGCTCTCAAAACAAAGGAGCCAAGTAATGAAACTTCACAATCATCACGTACAAAACGCCTGCAGATTGGTATTTTTCCAAAAGTCACAGACCTTTCCGTGGGCCTGTCTACGCAACGCCACAACGATATGCCCTTTATAATGCTATCAACGCCGTACTTTATCTCTCCATTGATTACGAGATTTTGGCTATTTATCAGGGATGAGCAAAGCAGAGAACAACGCACTGCATTGCATGAAGGAAGACATAGTTATCGTGGTGCAGGTACTGGATTGATCCTCAATCCTCTAGCCCTACCACAACTGCTTCGCACTCTTACTATCCTGGTTCACTTATCCAGATTGTCCCCAGAATGGTTGGCGATTGTTGCGGTCGATTCTCTGGAACTCGCATTGACTGTTGGAACAATGCCAATTTCTCTTATGGAGATGGATCCGGGGCGTGAAATGCTAGACAGTTGGGAACGCAAGGAAGCAGGAGTTTTAATCGCGGCTCTTGAACTCACACTTATAGTCCTGGATGGTTGTCTGGAGTTAGACCAAGGACATTTTTTGAGCCTTCACCGCACAGCCCTCCTGCAAAGCACGAGTGAATGGGCGTTTGCCGTTGTTTCCAGGCTAAATCAAGGCTTCAAGGTTAGCGGCAGCGGCGGCACGCACGAAATGAATTTGATGCGCGTAGCCGCTGGGGTTTTGCTCAAAGTAGAGAGTATTACATCCCGCTGGCGCCAATCTATGGCAAGCCTGACATTTTCATAGCCGAAGATTTGTTACTATGAAGATCCAAAAGTGCTGTAGCGTACCTTGTAGCAATAACGTAACAGAATGAGCAGGGGAATGATAACTGTCCCCAACAACCAACAACACCACCTCCCGTTCTTCCACGACGCCAGTTGATTTGGCATGGCGGAAAACATCTACAGCAAGGGCACTCGTGTATGGTTTGAGGACAAGGACCAGGCGTGGATTTCCGCAGAAGTTACATCCGTAACAAAAGCGCCAGATGACACAATTAGGCTCGTCTTTGTCGACGAACGCGGCAAGGTTTCCTTTTCGCCTACTATATGTCCTGATATGCCTGTAACATGTTTACTAGGAAATATCGATTAACACAACTGGCAAGGAGATAAAAGAAGGGAAAGAAAATCTACCTCCGCTAAGAAATCCGCCTTTGCTAGAGACTGCTGACGATTTGGCTACGCTCTCACATCTTAATGAACCTTCCGGTGCGTGTTAAAAACAATGCTTTGACCTTAGGTTCAATTATCGCAGTGCTTCATACAATTCGCAATCGCTACGCGCAACATAGTATATATACATATAGCGGTATCGTTCTTATTGCCGTTAATCCATTTCAGCGAGTCACGCTGTACGGTCCCGAAATTATACAAGCTTATAGTGGTAGACGAAGAGGTGAACTAGAGCCCCACCTATTTGCGATCGCAGAAGATGCGTATACAGCAATGAGAAAGAATGGCATGGGGCAGACTATTATTGTATCTGGGGAAAGGTGTGTATGCTTGGATTACCTTGGCATTGGGAACTAATTTTAATGCAGCGGTGCGGGCAAGACGGAATCCGTAAGAACGCGAGCCTACTTCGAGATAAATATCTGTTGAGACAGAGGCCTCGCAGGCAAAATTCATTATGCGCTACCTTGCCTCAATTAATCCACCGGATTCGAATGCGAAGACAAAGACGAAGTTCACTTTGGATGACTCTAGCGAGATTGAGCGTCAGATACTGGCTACCAATCCTATCCTCGAATCATTTGGTAATGCTAAAACTACTAGAAACGACAATTCTTCGCGTTTTGGCAAGTACATTCAGGTCCGCAGTAGTATACAGCACAATCCGTAGCGTGTATACTCACATGGTTATGTAGATCCTTTTTGATGGAAAGCAAGAGATAGTTGGCGCTCGCATCCGTACATACCTCCTGGAGCGTTCAAGAATAGTGTTCCAACCCGCAACTGAACGGAACTATCACATTTTCTACCAATTGTGCACAGGTGCTCCAACAAAAGAGCGCAAGGATCTTGGTCTGGACACCGATGTTAACAAATTTCATTACTTGAAGCAGGGTGGACCTTCTTCAACGCCTATACCAGGAGTAGATGATGCTGAAGAATTCCGGATCACTCAGCATGCGCTGTCTACGGTTGGAATCAGCGTTGAGAAACAGTGGGCTGTTTTTCGGCTGTTGGCTGCTTTACTTCATCTTGGAAACGTCAAGATTGTGCAATTGCGTGCGGATGCAGCCATTGAAGAGGATGATGCTGCCTTATCATTGGCCACCCGCTTTCTTGGCGTAAACCTTGCGGATTTCAAAAGGTGGACGATCAAAAGACAACTTACGACGCGTGCAGAGAAAATCATTACATCTTTGAATGCTGCGCAAGCCACTGTAGTTAGGGACAGCGTTGCAAAGTTTGTTTATGCTTGCATGTTTGAATGGCTAGTGGCTGTTGTAAATGAGAGTCTATCAGGGGAAAATGGTAATGCCGCCCAACGCGCTGAAATGTTCATCGGGGTGTTGGACATCTACGGCTTTGAGCACTTCCAAAAGGTAGGATGTTTTTCTTTACTTAAATCATAGCTAATATTTTTGCAGAATTCGTTCGAACAGTTTAGCATTAATTATGCGAATGAGAAACTACAACAGGAGGTCGGGGTGGCTATTTTTAAGGCTTGAATCTGTAGCTAACGTACCAATGGTTAGTTCAATTCGCACGTCTTCAAACTCGAGCAAGAGGAATATATGAAAGAGGAGATTAATTGGACCTTTATCGACTTTTCTGATAACCAACCCTGCATAAATGTCATTGAAGGCAAACTGGGTGTATTAGCTCTTCTTGACGAAGAATCTCGTTTGCCATCTGGGAATGACTCTTCTTTCTTGCAAAAACTCAACAGCCAACTCCTCAATAAACTGGAAATTAAGAATGTTTACAAAAAACCACGTTTTGGCAATTCCTCTTTCACCATCGCACATTACGCCCTAGATGTAACCTATGAGGTTGAAGGTTTCATTGAAAAGAACAGGGATACTGTTCCGGATGAGCACATGGTCCTTCTTTCTTCGACTAAAAATTCTTTTTTGCGAGAGGTCTTGGACACGGCTTTGAACTCGACGAGAAGTACGGATTACACAAAACCTGCATCTCCTGCTCCGTCTGACTCTGGTAGTGCTGGATCTCGCCGATCGTCGGTCATCCCCGACCCCGGACGGCAATCCTTTGTCGCGCAAAGTTCTACTACTCCAGGAACTAAACGATCTGGTGCAGTTGGTAAAAAACCAACACAAGGTTCTATCTTCAAAGGCTCGCTAATAGCGCTGATGGAGACGCTCAGCGTTACTAATGTGCACTACATCCGCTGTATCAAACCCAATGACCAGAAAAAATCCTGGGAGTTTCATCCTCAACAAGTTTTAGGTCAGCTTCGTGCATGTGGTGTCTTGGAAACCATAAGGATTAGTTGCGCTGGCTATCCTACGCGGTGGTCTTATGAAGAGTTCGCAGAACGGTTCGTAACCGATGAGTTTGACATCTTTAATGACATGAACTGAAAGTGTAACAGGTATTATATGCTTGTTCCTTCGTCTGACTGGAGACCGATGATACAATCCATGGATTTATGTCAGCTCTGTTCAACCATCCTTGACAAAACAATAGCTGATCCGGACATGTACCAAAATGGGCGTACTAAAATTTTTTTTCGCGCTGGTATGCTTGCTGCACTGGAATCGCTGCGATCGGGACGGTTGAATGAACTGGCAACTGTTGTGCAAAAGAATATGCGCAGACGCATGGCTATGAAGCGTTACCAAGAAATAAGAAAAGCGACAATAAAGATGCAAACCTGGTGGAGAGGGATCATGGCCCAGCAAATGGTAGAGAAAATGCGTCGAGAGGCATCTGCGCAGCGCCTACAGATTGGTGTCCGACGATATCTACAAAGAAAACGTTACCTTGGCATCAAACGTGGGGTCACATTATTTCAGAGTCGTGAGTATATATGCTTCGGAAGCGATGCTTTGTTTATTCAGAATAATCCTTAAGGTGTACGTGGGGCACAGGCCAGACACCACTACGTCGAGGAACGCCGCCGACGCGGGGCCGTTCTATTGCAGAGCATAGTCCGTGGCGTGTATGTTGTGCACTATCCATCCATTCAAATGCTCATGTGACACGCCAGATTGTCTCGTCGCACCTTCCGGTCGGATGTTCGACATGTTATATATCTACAGTCTTGCATACGTCGACGCCTTGCCCGCAAGCAACTGAAGGCGCTTAAGGCTGAAGCACGCTCAGTTTCCAAGTTTAAGGAGATATCTTACAAACTTGAGAATAAAGTAGTGGAGTTGACACAGATATTACAGAAAAGAACAGAAGAGAAAAAGGAATTGCAAGTTCAAATTCAAGACCTCGAGCAACAGCTCCAGCAGTGGATGAGCCGCTACGAAGAGGCTGATGCTCGGACAAAGCATGCACAAGCATCATTGCAGGTTGCCGAGTCAGAGCTGTCTCGTCGGGATGCATTACTCTCGAGCAAGGTGGAAGTTGAGAAGAAATTAGAGGAGTTGTTGCTGAAGAACTCAGAAAAGGAGGATGTCATTCAAAAACTGACTAGTCAGTTGGCACAACAAGCGGATCAGCTAGAGGCACAGCGGAAATTGGTCGACAATGCACCGTCTCGTAACAACGACGAAAATTCAATAATTCTCACTCTCAAGAACGAAGTAAGCAGTCTCCGCGAGCAACTCAATCGCGCTAATACCCTTAATACCCTGACACGTGGTGGATCACGGGGAGAGCCACCTCTTTCGCCAACATTCGCGCCTACTCTTCGACCAAATGAAACAAACGGTGCCCAGTTAAATGCATCTCGCCACCATCAACGGCGACATAGTTCTACTGGTGGATTCCGACCTTCGGATACGCGCACTTCAACCGACGAACTAATGATTGATGTTAAGAAGAGCCAGACGATGAATCCACGGGCCGCATCGGTTGCTTACGACGGTGAAGACGATTTTCTCAAATTCCGACAGAATGGCATACCGAACATATATGACCTAAGTAATCCAGCAGAAGAGAAAATTAGGCTTATGCTAGACACCAAGCGACTGGATGAAGATGTCTTAGATGGCCTGATTCGTGGCCTTAAAATACCTGCTCCCAGCTTGACAAACCCTGCTGCGGCCAAAGAAATATTGTTCCCAGCTAATCTTATAAGCCTTGTAACAAACGAAATGTGGAAATACGGTTTAATTACAGAAAGTGAGCGTTTCCTGGCGAACGTGATGCAAATAATACAAGGACATGTTATGGTGTGTGATATATTTATCACTTCGAGATAATCTAACGGCAATTGCAGTCATTCTCTGGGGAAGATGCAATTATCCCCGGTATTTTCTGGCTATCTAATGTCCATGAAATGCTATCTTTCATATGTGTAGCCGAGAGCGACATGTTGCAGGGTATTGGACCAGGGGAAGAAGACGCCATTAGGCCTTTCGATTGGCACGATTACGAGCGCCTTGTTTCAGTCGTGAAACACGACCTTGATAGTCTGGAGTACAACATATACCATACTTGGATGTTAGAAACGAAGAAAAGATTGTCAAAGATGGTCATACCCGCCCTCATCGAAAGTCAATCACTACCCGGCTTTACTACTAGTGACGGCGGAGGGAGATTGTTCAACCGCCTGCTTAACACAAATAATACGCCTGCCTACGGTATGGACGACATCCTCAACCTCCTAAACAAAGTCTGGAAGAGTCTGAAAAGCTACTACATGGAAGAATCAGTGATACAGCAGGTCGTAACAGAGTTGCTTAAACTCATTGGTGTTACGAGTTTCAACGACCTGCTCATGCGACGGAATTTCTCTTCCTGGAAGCGAGGTCAGTGGTAAATCATGAGGAAGGAACTGTTGCTCAATTGCTTTAACTCTAGCCATGCAAATACAGTACAATATCACACGGATTGAAGAATGGTGCAAGTCGCATGATATGCCTGAAGGATTACTACAGCTCGAGCATCTGGTGCAGGCAACAAAATTGCTCCAGCTGAAGAAGGTTGGTTATTCTTACTCTGTTTGCCTATTCTATAAAGCTAACGAGAAAATTTAGTCTACACCTGCCGATATAGAAATCATATACGACGTCTGCTGGATGTTGAGCCCTATGCAGATTCAACGTATGTGCACTAACTATTACGTGGCGGACTACGAGGTACGAGCCACGAATCACCCGACGAGAGCGTGTTCAATCTCTGATTAAAATGTCTAGAATCCCATCTCTCCAGAGATACTGCGGGTGGTTGCTTCTCGTGTGCAAGCGAACGATCGCAATGATCATCTCTTACTTGCCCCCGAGACTGAAGAGGTAGCACCCTATGAACTACCCTTGCCGCGGGAAGTATCTGGCTTAGAAACATATGTTCCTGCTTACTTGAGCGTTTCGCATCTTCGGCGGCTAGCTGCGCTAGTATCATAATACTGCGTTCCGTAATGAACATTCTTAACTAAAGTACAACTCTGTATATTCGTACTTGTCGTACTACAAGTCTATTGAAGAACTCTCACAACCCTCGCTCCTTGTGGAAGGGATATTTGTCAAGATTTTGCGATTCCGGGTGTACTGATGTATCACCCAACAGAGAGATGTATAAAGGCTATCTTGAGGACCATTCACTTCACCTGGTAAAGCCACATTGAAGTTACAGTTCCGCTGAAAGTCTTAATACTTAAAGCCAACAATTCAGGCACTATTCCTGTAACTGGATCCTGACATGTGACAGAACAAACTCACCACTATCAACGTAAGGTAACAAATAATCCCACTTTCTTGAACAAAACATTGACTGTTGCAGGCGACCAGTGGCCAACTATCAATATATCACGCGCACGGGTTGGGTCGGGTATGTACAGTTATTTACTTTGCCTGGCCCGATTGATAAAAGTCTGTGTGGGAATCGTTATGCTAGCACTTTTCAGCCTTATCAAAGCACCATGGTTTTAGGAAATGGACCCGTCTTCAGACCATTTACTCTTGCCCTTATTCAATTGGGAAGAATTACATCCAACAAGCCAGAGAACCTTCAACATGCCCGAGATCTGGTCCTCAGGGCTGCGAGTAATGAGAAGAAGCCGGACCTTATAGTGCTACCTGTGAGTTTCATGTTTGCCAGCTTCTTTATAATCTCATGGACATTAGGAGTGCTTTAACTCCCCTTACGGCCACACGTATTTTCCAAATTATGCCGAAAATATCAATTTTACACCTGGAGAATCATACGATCCCACAAAAAGTGAAAGCGAAACTGTAAGAATGCTATCTACAACTGCCAAGGAAACCAAAACGTGGCTCATAGGGGGTACGAGCTCGTTGAGTGACACTTGCTTTTCTCTGACATGTTTATTCAGGTTCTATCCCCGAACGCGATAGAAAAGATAACGCTGTGTATAACACATGCACCGTATATAACCCTGAAGGTTAGATAAGATCGATTTGATGAGCCCTTTTGCAAATGGCACAAAATCAGGCGAATTAGTGTCTCTATATCGCAAAATTCACTTGTTCGACATCGACATACAGGGCCAGATCAAGTTTAAAGTGCGGCATTCAGTTAGATCGAGTTAAAATAGGCTTCTAATAGCTAATCAGGAGAGTGAAACTCTTACCGGAGGGAAAGACCTTGTAATGTTTGAAACAGGTAGCGTACCGCTAGTTCTTTCAAGCGTGCCCTGATTTATCGTTTTCTTTTTGTCCTGTACAAGGCTTTGCAAGGATTGGTCTCGCAATATGTTATGACATTCGCTTCCCCGAATTAGCGATGATAATGGCGCGCAAAGGTACGATCAACTATTTTACTTCGGTTGATTGCAGGTCAACTGCCTTCCATCAAGGTTGTCATGTTTTAGTATATCCAGGTGCATTTAATTGCACCACTGGTCCTCTACATTGGGAACTTCTCCAGAGAAGCAGGTATGTTACTTTCGCTTCATCCGTTTCCACCGAGGGGGTAATTTTTTCTTAGAGCCGTTGATAACCAAGTATTTGTTACCATGTGCAGTCCAGCGCGAGATTTGAGTGCAAGTTACCACGCGGTCAGTGCATAGTTGAAAGTAAGAAGGTGACTCCTAACTGAACGATCTAGTACGGGCATTCAATGGTGGTGGATCCCATGTAAGTTGTCGTGACTACTCTCAAACTGAGGGAAATATTTTTGTTTAAAATAGGGGAAAGGTTTTATCGGAGGCCGCTGAGGGGGAAGAAATTATTTTCACCGAAATCGGTAGGATTCCAGATTTTTTTCATTCCAGACGGAACCGCTGGACAGGTTGGCCTTAGATCCCCAAGCCATGGAGCAAGCACGCAGGGGTATACCTGTCACAATTCAGCGAAGATTTGACGTCTACACAGACGTTGGGGGCGAGTTCCGTTCCTAACTGTAGTTAATAGTTGAGACTTCCGGATATGTCAATACGTAGAATAGTTCAGATCATTGTAGAACGATCATCGGCTGTGAACTTCTAAAATTAGAGGCTCGCACACGTTGCCCGCTCTTACTCTCTTCTTTCTCCCTCCTTACAATTATGGTTAAAGAGACGTGGGTATCACTCTGTTCTTTGCATTTTCGTACTCTAACCATCATTCAGAAAATACTACGATCTTCTTGAGACTGCTCCAGATGCGACTGACGCTGAACTCAAGAAAGCGTATCGCAAAAAGTAAGACTGTTTCATCGGAGGGAATGGAGATCTGATGCGCTCGTTTCTGCTTTCTAAGAGCTCTTCGACTGCATCCGGACAAGGGTGGCGATCCAGAGTTGTTTAAGGAGGTTACTCATGCGTAGGTATTTATGTTGGTTTATATCCAACAACTCATTCCGCGGACCCTTCGCAGATACGAAGTTTTGTCGGACCCCGAGAAACGTAGGATATACGATGCGCGTGGTGAAGCCGGTTTGTCTGAACAGGGAGGAATGGGGGGAATGGATCCACAGGTGAGTTAGGACAGCACGTACCGTAGACCATGAGATACCAATTTCGTTGTTAGGATCTTTTCAGTCAGTTGTTCGGAGGCGCCGGTGGCTTTTTCGGAGGCGGTGGTCGTCCTTCAGGACCCAGAAAAACTAAGGATCTCGTTCATCGTGTCAGCGTCACGCTCGAGGAACTGTACAAGGGCAAAACTACTAAACTTGCATTGACACGTAACGTTATCTGTTTGAAGTGCAAGGGAAGGGGCGGAAAAGAAGGTGCCAATAGGACGTGTTCAACTTGCGCAGGCCGTGGTCTCAAAGTTACACTCCGACAAATGGGCCCTATGATCCAGCAGATACAATCGACTTGCGACGAATGTAATGGAACGGGAGAGATCATTCAGGCAAAGGATCGGTGTCCAAATTGTAAAGGCAAGAAGGTTATGCCAGAAAAAAAGTTACTCGAAGTACACATCGACAAAGGGATGAAGGGCGGACAGAGCATTTACTTCCGGGGAGAAAGTGACCAATCACCTGGCGCAGAACCCGGGGACGTCGTCATTGTCGTGGATGAAAAGCCTCATGAGCGTTTCAGACGTCAAGATAATGATCTCATTATTGAGATTGAAATTGATCTGTTAACGGCATTAGGTGGTGGACGGTTTGCGATCCGCCACTTAGACGATCGAGCCCTGGTGGTAAATTTGGAGCCTGGTGTTGTTGTGAAGCATGGTGAGTGTTTTTTTACGACACAGTAACAATTAATTATAAATAAATGCAGGTGATCTCAAAGTCATACCCGGTCAAGGCATGCCCTCGCAACGACATCACGAACTGGGTGATCTTTTTGTCAAGATCTCCGTTAGGTTCCCTGAATCCATTGATCCGGATAGTATTGCCTTATTGAATCGAGCACTACCATCGCGAAAGCCGATGGATAAGTTCGAGAAAAATATTTTACTTGAAGAGGTGGCTATGGAAGATGCTGATTCTCGAACAAGAAGTACGCATAATCATGATGAGAGCATGGAAGATGAACACGAGGAAGCTCGAGTCCAGTGTGCCAATCAGTAGTAGGTATATGTATTAGATGAGCCGAGCACCTTTTAGATCTTTACCACATTGATACATACTTCGGCATAATACCACTTTGGCTTAGCAATCCCATCTTGTCTATTATAAACGCCATCATGCGTGCGGTGATGAGTCTGGTCAACTTAGGAACTTTACCTGTGGATCCTGTTTGAATGCCTCATATTGAACACTATTGAAAAAGCTGACTTCTGTCTCATTTTCTGGTACAACCGTATCAACCGAATGCGATTGTGTGAAAATGAATCAACATACCAAATCCCACGTCAGCAAGGCTTTTATCCTCGTTGTTGAGCATCCAGTCATCATGATCCAAATTGATGATTAAATTCGTTGTCTTTGATGGTAGGATAAGAAATGCTTTCGTTACTGCACCAAACCAATGACAAACCTTCGCACCATGAGCTCTGGTATAAAGCTTCAAGGTATCTGAGGATTGATAAGTGATAGACGATGGTGACGTTGGTCAGCATCGTGCTGTACCTAGAATCACATTATGGTATCCCTTCCAGGCCGACCGGGACTGAATGGCTACAACGCGTTTGAGCCATTTCATGCCCTAGACACTTGAGATAGAATTCAGAATACCTTGACGAGCCATCTCTTTGAGTCGGCCAACCGTTGTCTTCTCCAGGTCTACATGATGTAAGATGAGGCTGCGTTCCGTTCGGAATTCAAATGATTTGATTATACGAATGGTAATTGTAGCGTCTGTCCTGGGTCGCGCTTCGTTGGCTAGAACGTCGGGCATTGATTATTGAACGTTGTGCACATTGAATATTGACTGCTTCTGGAGTTTAACGTTGTTTGTCTTTGTAAAGCCATTCCTTGAGTCTTGACCATCATGGGAACATCAAAACGGGACCCGAAGACATTGACAAGTTTACCGGAAATACTGTCATGCATATCAGAGTATCAGTCTGAAGAAGATCAACTCTCTCTGTCATTGGCCGAGTTACTCACAAACAGAAAACCAGTCTTAGACTCCCTCCACCAATTGAGGTCTCTTGCGCTCGATCTAGATGGCGTACGGGAGAGGAGCCAAGCATTACATGGCAGAGTGGCAAGCACGGCGAAGACTGCTGCACGTATCGGTCAGCACGTCCTGGTGATAGACGAGGAGATGGGACGCGTCAGAGACGCAGGCGAACATGTCTCACAGACAATGGAATTAAAGGTAGATACGCAATCACTCGTAAACTGTCGGTTGAATGTTTGCTTTAAGACATCATTACATGCCCTTCACACGTCCATTGAAAGTCAGGACTGGGAAGCTGCGACTAGACACTGCACTCGTGCTATGTCTATACCGCGGGAGGTGTTAATTGGACCCTTCGCAGAAACTGTTGTGGTTCGTCTGATTGCTCATGGTACCGCTTCCTATCCTTACAAGTTCCGTGTAGCCTACTATGATCCATCCTCTCCCTCCGTTGCAAATGTTGCAATCTTCCCGAGAACAACTCCTGGGTGTATTTACATATAATTTCCGACAAGCTTCCCAGTCTCTGGATTCCGCGGCAATAAGTCGTTACTTCAAAATGTTCCCTGCGATTGGCTGGGAAGCAGAAGGTCTTGAGATTTATTCACGGTTTATTGTCGAACTTGTTCGAGCCAGGATATCAAATGGAATGAATTGTATGAGAATCCGCTTTCCTTGACTCACTCTTAGTGAATGTATGTTTTAGCGGCATCTTCTCAGTATTACCATGCAACAACCTTTGCGGCATTGCTGGAGAATATTGCGATGGTTATTAGTCAACATCAACCGGTTGTGGACAAGTATTATGGGACTGGAAAAATGAGGAAAGTGTTGGAATATCTTCTAGACGAATGCGACAAGTTGATTGAAAATCTTATTCAAAATTGGGAACAAGAACGTAATGTTAAACAAAAGGTAACGATAGGTAATACGATTGCGTTGGACAGCTCTACACATTGACAGCTTTTGGAGATATCTAATGAAGTATCTGTCTTGTCTGTCACGAAAAGCTTATATTATGACTCGCTCGCCTCCGATCCACGAGATGTCGACAAAATCATTTCAGAAGTAGCTGCGATAGTTGGCCGCTGGAGTTTATTCAGATTGTTTATTGCTGACACGTTGAATGTGCGTTTATCACCAAGGATCTACTTACTGGATAACTCATGCGAGCTTAGCAATGTTAGGCTAAAGCGAGAGAATCACTGGGCCAAATTATAAATTCGGCTTCCGAGGAAGAAATCGACCACGATTTATGTTCCACGCGTTCACATCAGCTCTTTGAACATTTGATCACGACGTACTATATCCCGTTCGAGACTTGGTACTTACGCCGCATTATCAATAAGGTTGAGTGCACTTCTATTTTAATACAGCCCAAGCTGACGTGACAAGGCTCTTCTTCTTTCTGACCCTGATCATACCCAAACTATAGCGACCACCACTATCCCTGATGATGTATTCTATGTGCTAAAAGTCGTCGTAAAAAGACTGTTGTCGATGGGTTCAGTCAGAGGAACTAAACTAACACTCGAAGGTCTACGCGACACTATGGACAACAGCTACTTGAATGTCTTCAGAAAGAGGCTGGATGACTCACTATCTACGACCAGGGTGGACAAGAACGAGCGAGAAAACAGGTTTTCATTAATTGTGAGTGGGCCACCCCGAATGAAGGTATAAGCGAATTCAACATCTCGGCTAGTTAATTATCAACGATCTTGACGTGTCGGGATCACATCTCCAGCACTTGGTTGATGATATGACGGAGGATCCAGCGATATACCAGTATTTTAGCCCAGGGCAGCAGACATCTATCAAGCAATATTTTACTTCATTTTTGACTTTAAAGACACGTATACAGTCTACCCTTAGGGTAAGCAAATGACTTTTGGCTGATAATTGATTTGAATTTCCCTCTAGACAGGATTGGAGATGTTTTACAACCAACTTCTCAGGCCAAGAATGCGTAACATAATACCCGAAGTTTTTAAAGACGTTTCATACGTTTTGGATGACGAAGCGTATTCTGCCATGGACCATCAAGAATATGTGAAGAAACGTTTTGTTAGGGCATGGGAATCAACCGTTGAATGCCACAAAGTCGGTTAAAATCCAGACTACTCTGATATGTCATAACATGTGGAATAGGAAAACTTGACGGAGCGAAATTATGTAGCAATTTTCGGGATGGCCGTCGAAACGTTCCTTCGACCATTTGAAAAGTTAGCAACAAGCATGAAATTCAACGAGGTAATTGCGAGAGTATTGTTATTTGTCATGCTAACTCAGGTTTTGGAATAGCTGGGAGCTATACGTTTTGACCGCGATTTGCGTTCAATCATATCATATTTATCATCTCAAGCCACCTATGGTGATGTGCGAGAAAAGTTTGTTCGATTGCAACAGATTTCAATTTTGGTGAACTTAGATAATGCAAGTTAACTCATGCTTTCGCATCCTGCAACTTGACCTGACAAATTGACAGGAAGACGTGGCGGAATTTTACAACAGCTCTGGTATTCCATGGAAACTCAGTGTTCATGAAGCCAAGGCTATAATAGGTCTTAAAATATAAGCGAAAATCCCCATCAGATTATTCGCTGTTGATCTATCCTCGTCGCAATGCATCCAAACGGGCCTGCAGTGTTTCTTCATCCGACATATTTGGGGGGATCTTTCCATCTTGGTCAACTCTTGTTACATTGAGCGGTACTGTAGCTTCTCCGAGAGCCACCGGCGTCCGACTTGTCAAGGGTGATGACAATGTTGCAATTCCAGTTGGCGCGTCAACAAGCTAGTAATGTATTTTAGCTGTGGGAGATCTTTTTTTTTGAATTGGAACATACCTGTTGTGATATGCTAACGCCAATTTCGTCGAGAACCTCCTTAAGAACTTTATCCCCTTCTTCCTCGTCTTCTTCGTCATCCATGACATCGTCAACAGTGTCAGACATTATTTCTTCTTTCATATCCATCGTAGAACTCTCCCTCTCAAATTCATTCATGATACGTTGTATCGCTGGTAGATTAAGTCCACGGTTCATAGAAGCCATGGCCTACATTAAGTGGCAATGAGAACAACTTTTTAATGCAAAAAAAGTTGGAGGCAATACTCGAGTTGCCCCTCGCATGGCCTCTGCCATCTGCTGATTACTTCTTAGAGTTTGTATCCGCAACCCGACAGCTTGCAGCTGCGTCCGCATTTGATGAAACTTGTGAACGTAACGTCTAGTTCTGACAAGATCTTTGGCCATAATTTTACAAGCATTCTTCAAGGAGCACGCTCTTAGACGTATGATGCACAGTAAGGTAAGAAGACATACTAGCTGGCCAACCTTCGCCGCTTTTCTGATGTCAAGTATCAACTTTTTCTCACTCTGTTCCAATTTCGTGCGCTCGCGATCTAATTCACGCTGTGCTTTAGCAAGAGAGCGTTGATGTTGTCGTAAACGTTCAGCAGGAGTAACGGTGCGACCAAATAGTGTTTCCTAAGAAGACTGGTAAGACGCTGGGGTACAGCATATCATGAAATTTACAATGATGTTCATATCACAGCCTTAGACAAGTCAGGGCAAGGCTCTTTTGATCTCCGATCACATCATCAAAACACACATCCACAAACTCTGGTGGATGTTACAGGGAGTTCTATGGCCCTCTGTAACATGGGTGCCCATGTTTGTAGCATTCCACAGCACCCTGGAGCACCCTGGGTTTGCTGATGCAATTCTACTTGTAATGACTCAACACTACTTCTAGATACTTGATACTACTTAGTACTACTTTATGAACTTGAATATATTAATTTTTTTGTTACATCCTTTTTTCAGAAAATGGACAAGCCAGAGCAAGTGAGCATAAACAGTACAAGTGGTGTGGCTGTACATTTATAAGTTAGCTAGACTATAATATAGTATGTACAGTTAGTAATCTGCATGGGTAACCTGCAGGTTTTTGGTGGGTATGGCATAATCAGCATGTAGCCCTGGTTTCTGTGATCCTAATGCACTAATTTTTATGTCAAACAGCCTAGATATACATGTTTTAAGTCACAGCACTGTAGCATAATATCTGATCTCACCCTGCCTCAATCTTTCCAAAAAAACATTGTCAGATTGAGGTTTTGGAGTTTTGGGTTGATATTTTGGAAAGATTGAGGCAGGGTGAGATCAGATATTATGCTACAGTGCTGTGACTTAAAACATGTATATCTATGTCAGTTCTTGACTGTTTGACATAAAAATCAGTGCATTAGGACCACAGAAACCAGGGCTACATGCTGATTATGCCATACCTGCCAAAAGTCGAGGTCTTTACACTCCCCCACGCATTCCTTGTGGAATCCCGGTGGAATCCCGGGATTCCACCAGGATTCCAGTGGGAGTCCACAGGGAGTCCACAGGGAATTACAGGGACTAAATGACCACTTTCACAGCCAAAATGTGCAAGGAATGAGGTGGGCTTCCCTGTGGATTCCTTGTGGATTCCCTGGGAATGACAGGGAGTCCCCAGGAATCTGTTTATAGGGAATTCCCTGGGAATCCCTGGAGTCCACAGGAACTCCTGGTAATATTTGAGCATTTCTGGATTTATAATGGTTGTG